>OW052222.1:64573708-64693749 GCA_932526605.1 Nephrotoma flavescens | reverse complement strand
TTCGGCCCAATTTAAACGGATTATTGTTCAAAATTAAATAACCTTTCATAATTGGTACAATATTCTATGATTTGAAACAAAAAAAATTTTGGTTTCAAATAAAAGTGCATTTGTCCGGGTAAAAAAATAGCCGATTTCAATCGACGATTACACGAAAACTGGTTGTTGTTTCGGTCCAATTTAAACGGATTATTGTTCAAAATTAAATAACCTTTCATATATTTGTACAATATTCTATGATTTGAAACAAAAAAAATTTTGGTTTCAAATAAAAGTGCATTTGTCCGGGTAAAAAAATAGCCGATTTCAATCGACGATTACACGAAAACTGGTTGTTGTTTCGGTCCAATTTAAACGGATTATTGTTCAAAATTAAATAACCTTTCATAATTGGTACAATATTCTATGATTTGAAACAAAAAAAATTTTGGTTTCAAATAAAAGTGCATTTGTCTGGGTAAAAAAACAGCGGATTTCAATCGACGATTACACGAAAACTGGTTGTTGTTTCGGCCCAATTTAAACGGATTATTGTTCAAAATTAAATAACCTTTCATAATTGGTACAATATTCTATGATTTGAAACAAAAAAAATTTTGGTTTCAAATAAAAGTGCATTTGTCCGGGTAAAAAAACAGCCCATTTCAATCGACGATTACACGAAAACTGGTTGTTGTTTCGGCCCAATTTAAACGGATTATTGTTCAAAATTAAATAACCTTTCATAATTGGTACAATATTCTATGATTTGAAACAAAAAAAATTTTGGTTTCAAATAAAAGTGCATTTGTCCGGGTAAAAAAACAGCCCATTTCAATCGACGATTACACGAAAACTAGTTGTTGTTTCGGCCCAATTTAAACGGATTATTGTTCAAAATTAAATAACCTTTCATAATTGGTACAATATTCTATGATTTGAAACAAAAAAAATTTTGGTTTCAAATAAAAGTGCATTTGTCCGGGTAAAAAAATAGCCGATTTCAATCGACGATTACACGAAAACTGGTTGTTGTTTCGGCCCAATTTAAACGGATTATTGTTCAAAATTAAATAACCTTTCATAATTGGTACAATATTCTATGATTTGAAACAAAAAAAATTTTGGTTTCAAATAAAAGTGCATTTGTCCGGGTAAAAAAATAGCCGATTTCAATCGACGATTACACGAAAACTGGTTGTTGTTTCGGCCCAATTTAAACGGATTATTGTTCAAAATTAAATAACCTTTCATAATTGGTACAATATTCTATGATTTGAAACAAAAAAAAATTTGGTTTCAAATAAAAGTGCATTTGTCCGGGTAAAAAAACAGCGGATTTCAATCGACGATTACACGAAAACTAGTTGTTGTTTCGGCCCAATTTAAACGGATTATTGTTCAAAATTAAATAACCTTTCATAATTGGTACAATATTCTATGATTTGAAACAAAAAAAATTTTGGTTTCAAATAAAAGTGGTATTTGTCCGGGTAAAAAAACAACCGATTTCATTCGACGATTACACGAAAACTAGTTGTTGTTTCGGCCCAATTTAAACGGATTATTGTTCAAAATTAAATAACCTTTCATAATTGGTACAATATTCTATGATTTGAAACAAAAAAAAATTTGGTTTCAAATAAAAGTGCATTTGTCCGGGTAAAAAAATAGCCGATTTCAATCGACGATTACACGAAAACTGGTTGTTGTTTCGGTCCAATTTAAACGGATTATTGTTCAAAATTAAATAACCTTTCATATATTTGTACAATATTCTATGATTTGAAACAAAAAAAAATTTGGTTTCAAATAAAAGTGCATTTGTCCGGGTAAAAAAACAGCGGATTTCAATCGACGATTACACGAAAACTGGTTGTTGTTTCGGCCCAATTTAAACGGATTATTGTTCAAAATTAAATAACCTTTCATAATTGGTACAATATTCTATGATTTGAAACAAAAAAAATTTTGGTTTCAAATAAAAGTGCATTTGTCTGGGTAAAAAAACAGCGGATTTCAATCGACGATTACACGAAAACTGGTTGTTGTTTCGGCCCAATTTAAACGGATTATTGTTCAAAATTAAATAACCTTTCATAATTGGTACAATATTCTATGATTTGAAACAAAAAAAATTTTGGTTTCAAATAAAAGTGCATTTGTCCGGGTAAAAAAACAGCCCATTTCAATCGACGATTACACGAAAACTGGTTGTTGTTTCGGCCCAATTTAAACGGATTATTGTTCAAAATTAAATAACCTTTCATAATTGGTACAATATTCTATGATTTGAAACAAAAACAATTTTGGTTTCAAATAAAAGTGCATTTGTCCGGGTAAAAAAATAGCCGATTTCAATCGACGATTACACGAAAACTGGTTGTTGTTTCGGTCCAATTTAAACGGATTATTGTTCAAAATTAAATAACCTTTCATATATTTGTACAATATTCTATGATTTGAAACAAAAAAAAATTTGGTTTCAAATAAAAGTGCATTTGTCCGGGTAAAAAAACAGCGGATTTCAATCGACGATTACACGAAAACTGGTTGTTGTTTCGGCCCAATTTAAACGGATTATTGTTCAAAATTAAATAACCTTTCATATATTTGTACAATATTCTATGATTTGAAACAAAAAAAATTTTGGTTTCAAATAAATGTGCATTTGTCCGGGTAAAAAAATAGCCGATTTCAATCGACGATTACACGAAAACTGGTGGTTGTTTCGGCCCAATTTAAACGGATTATTGTTCAAAATTAAATAACCTTTCATAATTGGTACAATATTCTATGATTTGAAACAAAAAAAATTTTGGTTTCAAATAAAAGTGCATTTGTCCGGGTAAAAAAACAGCGGATTTCAATCGACGATTACACGAAAACTAGTTGTTGTTTCGGCCCAATTTAAACGGATTATTGTTCAAAATTAAATAACCTTTCATAATTGGTACAATATTCTATGATTTGAAACAAAAAAAATTTTGGTTTCAAATAAAAGTGGTATTTGTCCGGGTAAAAAAACAGCCGATTTCATTCGACGATTACACGAAAACTAGTTGTTGTTTCGGCCCAATTTAAACGGATTATTGTTCAAAATTAAATAACCTTTCATAATTGGTACAATATTCTATGATTTGAAACAAAAAAAATTTTGGTTTCAAATAAAAGTGCATTTGTCCGGGTAAAAAAATAGCCGATTTCAATCGACGATTACACGAAAACTGGTTGTTGTTTCGGTCCAATTTAAACGGATTATTGTTCAAAATTAAATAACCTTTCATATATTTGTACAATATTCTATGATTTGAAACAAAAAAAAAATTTGGTTTCAAATAAAAGTGCATTTGTCCGGGTAAAAAAACAGCGGATTTCAATCGACGATTACACGAAAACTGGTTGTTGTTTCGGCCCAATTTAAACGGATTATTGTTCAAAATTAAATAACCTTTCATAATTGGTACAATATTCTATGATTTGAAACAAAAAAAATTTTGGTTTCAAATAAAAGTGCATTTGTCTGGGTAAAAAAACAGCGGATTTCAATCGACGATTACACGAAAACTGGTTGTTGTTTCGGCCCAATTTAAACGGATTATTGTTCAAAATTAAATAACCTTTCATAATTGGTACAATATTCTATGATTTGAAACAAAAAAAATTTTGGTTTCAAATAAAAGTGCATTTGTCTGGGTAAAAAAACAGCGGATTTCAATCGACGATTACACGAAAACTGGTTGTTGTTTCGGTCCAATTTAAACGGATTATTGTTCAAAATTAAATAACCTTTCATATATTTGTACAATATTCTATGATTTGAAACAAAAAAATTTTTGGTTTCAAATAAAAGTGCATTTGTCCGGGTAAAAAAACAGCCGATTTCAATCGACGATTACACGAAAACTGATTGTTGTTTCGGCCCAATTTAAACGGATTATTGTTCAAAATTAAATAATAATTGGTACAATATTCTATGATTTGAAACAAAAAAAATTTTGGTTTCAAATAAAAGTGCATTTGTCCGGGTAAAAAAACAGCCGATTTCAATCGACGATTACACGAAAACTGATTGTTGTTTCGGCCCAATTTAAACGGATTATTGTTCAAAATTAAATAATAATTGGTACAATATTCTATGATTTGAAACAAAAAAAATTTTGGTTTCAAATAAAAGTGCATTTGTCCGGGTAAAAAAACAGCCGATTTCAATCGACGATTACACGAAAACTGATTGTTGTTTCGGCCCAACTTAAACGGATTATTGTTCAAAATTAAATAACCTTTCATAATTGGTACAATATTCTATGATTTGAAACAAAAAAAAATTTGGTTTCAAATAAAAGTGCATTTGTCCGGGTAAAAAAACAGCCGATTTCAATCGACGATTACACGAAAACTGATTGTTGTTTCGGTCCAATTTAAACGGATTATTGTTCACAATTAAATAACCTTTCATAATTGGTACAATATTCTATGATTTGAAACAAAAAACATTTTGGTTTCAAATAAAAGTGCATTTGTCCGGGTAAAACAACAGCCGATTTCAATCGACGATTACACGAAAACTGGTTGTTGTTTCGGTCCAATTTAAACGGATTATTGTTCAAAATTAAATAACCTTTCATAATTGGTACAATATTCTATGATTTGAAACAAAAAAAATTTGGTTTCAAATAAAAGTGCATTTGTCCTGGTAAAAAAACGGCCGATTGAAGTTTTATTTTCAACCGATGGTTGTCCTTGAAATATGGGCCATCCATTTATTCATCCGTACGGATTTAAGTACGTGGTTGTTTTTTAAATAAGCTAATAATTAATTTAATTTTTTCAGCATTTTGTCTTGATACTCGATATTTTTGTGGTTTGCGGAATCTTCTTGATATTCTTAACATGAAGATAGCTCTCAGTTGTTGAACTAACCGAAAGTATGATGTTGAATTTTCAATTTTTTAAAAACATTTTAAATCCCTGCTTTTTTCATACATTAACAATATTGCATAAAAAATGCAAATAAATTTCAAAACCATTTCACTATCGATTTGCAATCTCAATGCATAAAAATGGAAAACCACTCAACCGCAAGAAAAATATTTTTTTTTTAATATAAATTCGAAATCATCAATAAATTTCTCTTTCATGATCTTATAAAGAAACATGCTTACGTACAATAAAAAAATTATTTATAAGATGCGGTACATAAGACTCTATAAATATAAATGAAAAACTCACACAGGTGTGTTCTTTACCTGTGTGTAAATATAAGATAAATTTACCGTACAAGCAACACTTTTCTTTTTTCATCGTTTAAGTCTCGATGCTATATTTTATTTTCATGTATCGCAAAGTTTCTTTTAAAAATTCTTAAAATGTGTTTCAAACAACAGAGCTGCTTACATATAGGAAAGACACGTCTATAATTGTTAAATGTGTATTGTTGCACTAAATAGAATCGTGATCAAAAGTACATATTCTCATCGTTTGTTCTGGTACACCGATTTTTTTTTTTGCAACCATTGCCAACAGCTTCCCCCAGTATTCCTCGCATAATGAAACAATTACGTTCATACACATAGTCTAATTTGGTAGAGACACACAAAAAATGATAATGAATTTATAAAACGACGTAAGTACACGGCAAAAAACATGCATGCGGTATAATGATAAAAATATGTTATGATGAATACATTATGTTCTGTGTCGTGTATTTTTACTGTCATTTATTGCCTGAAGCACCATTTTTTGTTGTGTTCTTCGGAGGAAGCTCAGTAACAACAACAACACTATATTTTTTCATATTTTTCGATTACATTATAGCTTCTGTCTGATGCCATTATACGAGTAAAATGGCTCGTTCACTATCATATCTATCAAGAGGAGGGACATTTATTTAAATTTCATTTATTGATAATACAAGACGTGTCAACTGCATTCAAACTTCACCTTTTGGTACACCAAAAATAATTATTATAATATGACGTAAAAGTTTCAGGCTCAACAAAGATTTCTTTCCTAGCTATTTTTTCCGGGCTCGTTCCGTTAGCTGTTTGGCTACACAGTAGATAACGACATTCATTCATTTTCGTCGTGAACATTACGGAAAAAACATTTAGATGTTACCGTTAACTCGGAGTTATTGGAAGATTATATCAATTTATTTCTTATACGTTTTATGCCTTCTAATATTTAAAAATTATTGCTTAGCGGTAGCGAAGAGGCATGTAATGCTGCTATGTCAATCTTCTATAGCACTATTTTGCTCATTCAATACGGTTATCAGTTAAGCATATTACTGCTGCAACTTTTAAGGATTAGAATGCTTAGTAGGGTTGGCATTTCGTTTTAGTATTATCTAGCTAGCTTCCCTTCTGTGACAAGATGGTATCTTTGTTACATTGACGTTAACGTAGGTGGAAATCCTTGAAATTAACCTGTCTAATGATTGTGCTTACAAGAAAAAAATTCGCTTCAATTTACAGAGTTTTGGTTAGGGTATAAATTCCACCTTCTTTGCCTCCAAATCAGTTTTCCTATTATATTGATTGTGTGCACAATTTGCATCATGTACACTATCGGAAAATTCTTTTGTTTCATTTGTTCTTAGATAGTATAAAAATGGACATTTTTTGAGTAGAATATCCATCGAAGCACGCATGCTAAAACCATTATTGTTTCTATAGTAACTGTCCTGTAATCCTTTGCTATTCTCGATATGATATTCCTCTGAGCACTTGGTATTAGTTCTTTCTATAATATCATGATCGTTCAACTCGTATCTCACAGTTTAGACCATTTTCAAACGTCGATCGCTTCGACATTTTGGAGGTCGAAAATAGTGATATTAGTCTTTAAGCTAGAGCATTATTGTCCTATCTGCTCATTTTGCATATTTTTACCTACCCACCACTTGTGCATTCTACTTATTGCGATTTGACACTGGACTGACGTTGCAGCTCTTGTCTTAATTTTATCAAAATCATTAATTATGCTTGTATATTAAACACTATTTTGCAGACCAGTTGACCACCATGAGTCATTATAATCCTACATGACGTACCGTTGTAAAATATTTTGTATTGCTTTAAACATTTAAGAGACTCTAAAGAGAGACAAATATAGTATGCCCCTCATAGCTTATGCTTAAGTTTCTTTAGAATAGAGTTATACCAAATATATCGCAGTTAACGTTTCGTTTCTTTGGAATTAAGTTATTGAAGAAGGTGCTCAATCGTTGGAATACATATTAAATTTTAGTTCAGTTTATATTCAATTTTTAAAGTAGACATATACAGTACTAACCCGATTTAGCGAAAGGCACAAAAAACTTTGCTTTCGTAAAATCGGACATTCATTAAATCGGAGATTTTTTAAAAGGGATTTTTGAATTTTAAATTTTTAGGAAATATCTAATAAATATCAATCATTAGTTTCGAATTTATTAAAATAAAACTTAAAATTTAATAGTACATAATTAAAAATTATATTATTTACTATTTTTGGTTCAGGAAAATGTTTCATATAATTTATTTTAGTTAAAAAAATACAAAACACGCTTTTGTGTAAATGAATTTATTGTTTGTCATATTCAACCAGGGACCTTTGAAAAAGTATTGAATGGTATCCGAGGTGGAAAGTCATCAACTTCTGCAACCGGTAATCTCATCAGCAGTATCATGTTCATATTCTTCATCCGCATTGTAACTTATATTTGGCATTTTTCTTCTCTTTCTAGGAAGTACTTCGCTATCACTACTATTTCACTATCATTTTAGTCTGAAAACGTAATGCATCTCCGGTTTTAATTTTTATCTATAAAAATACCGATTTCAAATTCGTCGTCACTACGGGTAATATCATTGAAATGATACAACGTGCACGTACGCAAAAACTGTGAAATATAATAGACCATGGATAACAAGCAAAAACAAATTTACAGACAGAACATGGTACAACACTTAACGCGTTACTAGTAAATATAACATCAATAACAGTATTAAAAATAATAAAATGTTTATTGCCACCATATACGCGGCATTGGACCCAGTAAGCATAAGTGCCACGCGGCTTATATGGCAGCATCAGTCCGTAAAGGCCGAAGTATTAGAAGGGGCTGATTTATCCTTATCATTATTTTGATATTCGCGTTCTTCAGATTGTTCTAAAACTATCGACATAATATCATTATCAGTTAAGTTAATGCAACAATTACGCTCTTCTTCAATTTCAGACACCCGAACTTCAAACCAATTATTTAGAAAAGCCGAAGAAACATAATCCTCAAGAACTAGTTTACCATCAACAATGAGCTCAACTTCTCGCTACGACTTTTTAATATGTACTGATTTCCGAAATTTCATTGCAAGAATCGTGCAAACCAAATACCGCATTCTAGATATTAATTTTTTTCAATATTGCTCCTATGTTCTCATTATCGCTTGTTCCTTCTATTTACCATTACCTCTAGAGCATCAAATTTTTTCTGTACTTAATCCTTTCGCGGGCCTATCGGTATATACCGACAAACAAACAAAAAAATAAAAAAACACTATCGCAGATGAAGCGTTTCTGTTTTCATTGTGCCCCAAATTGTTTTTTTTTTGTGATATAATCTGTACTATAATCGGTGTGACTAAAATGGTCAAGAATTTCAAATATAGTATGTGTCCTCTTTAAACAAATATCTTTAAATATTGTGCGTCCGCGAAAGGGTTTAATCATGTTGATCCACACTTTGCAGTTACATTTATGCAATAAATTTTCAAGTTTTTAAGTTTTCGTAAATTCGAATACTTTTCTTTCGTATATTAGGATACGGCAAAATCGGGTATCGTCTAATCGGATATTCGTTAAATCGGGTTGGACCTGTAATATGTAAGCAAGTGTTTTGGAATACTCTTCTTATAACATGATTATTTCACAATCATTTCACATACCAAAAATAATACCAACAATTTTCACAGTTAAATTTAAAAATATTCCAATTGGGTTTGTTTTGTTGTGAAATTGAAATATTTTTAGATAATCTTTAATATTTATATTAGAGAAATCCCTAAGTCCCTAATAGTGTCGCTGTAACAATGATGATCGGTATGAATCTTATTACTTACGATTTTACCATAAATTAAAAGATCCCAGTGATTTTTCGCCGCAATCGGCAAAATTCGAAAATATTTTTAAAAGTATGTATATAACAAAGAAAGTAATATGTTTAACAATTTAAAAAAGACAAACATTTATGAAAAAACGATTAAAAACCAAAACATTGTAAATTAAATTAGAAACAAAATATGTTCAGATAATTTTAATTTATCTTACGTAGTAAAATAAAGTATAGTAATCATGAAAAAAGTTGACTTTGCGATTTTTGCAGATTTAAAATTCGCTACACCATCGCCATGGAAAATGGTTATAAAAAAAATCTCTATCAAAAATGTCTCTGGACAAGATAAAAATCATCATAATTAGATTCCGTTGACCACACTCATAGGGTTTGATTGATCTATTTGACCATTTAGGTGAGACCACGTGAACATCTCTATGATCGATTAAATAAAATTTGAAAATTTATAAAAATTCATGGAATTTCTATAAGTAGCCTATATGGCACAGTAAATATCAGCATATTTACATGGTAGTGAAGTTTATACTAAATTTTACTAAAATCATTTAGTTTTATTTTAGTAAAAACTTCACTCGCGTATATATGCGAGTGAAGTTTTTACTAAATCTTACTAAATGTTTCATGCTATTCTTTTGCATATATTCAGGGGTAAATATTTTAATTCTTTTAAAATATAAAATATATTTTAATTTCTTTAATAACTGAAAATAGCGATTATTTATTTAGTTTCATCGTCAATACATTGAAGAAAACTGAAGTTAATTCCGCGAAATTACCTCGATGATATTTTGTATGTTAGCTAAATAGTAATACTGTAATTGTAAAAAATTAGCTAACTAGGTAGTATGAATTTTGCATAGAACCCATGCATAGAGATGGTAGTAGATTTGTCTGATCATATGATTATCACTGTTTCCAATTTATATATTTGGCCTTTCTTGGTGCAATTGTAAGCTGCGTCGTATAATGATGTTAAACATAAATACGACCATATTCTCCAGAAATCTTGTACCAGAGTCAACTTCCAACGATTAGTTAAGGTATAAATTCCCTCACTAAGGATTTGGTCAGGTGAAACGATGAATGATTTCCCTACAATAAAATGTCCGGGGGTTAAACAAGCTGTGTCTTCGATGTCTTTAAACGCGGAGAATAGTGTTCTAGAAGTAAAACCTGCTAAAATTAGACATAACACTGTTGACTTCTTGCATTTAGCTGATTCTACGACTGCCTCCCACCATGCAACGAAAGGAGGACTTGCTAAATTAATTATTCCTGAGATGAAGGTTTTGTTGAACTCAATTATTGCAGTCTTCAAAATCTTAATTGTTGTCATACGGATGAATACCGCACTGTATGCTTTATGTATTTTTTACTGTGACCCACTAAAAATTTTAGTTTTATTGAACCAGCATAATCATTTCCCGTGTGTGTAACACGCGATGTTGGCAACTATCCGAGTAACTGTCTTACTTCACTTGTCTTATACCGGTAACAATGAGCACGCTTGTAAATTATATTTTGCGATTGTGAATATAAATTCCAATATTGGATTAAAACTAATTGACAATAGTGCAATGTTTTATTTTGTACTTTTTCGATAGTTAATCTGGTAAAATTATTATTTTTGGCAGAATAATTAAATGTTTTGTCTGGAACGATGGTATCGAGTTTCTGAGTCTTCCGAAATGAATATAATTGACATAAGAAACTTTGTTTTGGTTAAGTTGAAGTTCCTTTCCAACATTTTAATTTAGCATAAATTATTCACCACCCTCCCTTGCCTTAGGTACTCCTTTACTCAACCTAATTACAGTAAACCCTCGATTTAACGGACCCCGATTTAACGGACGCTTGATTTAACGGGCCTCGGATTTAAAGAACGCTCGATTTAACGGGCAATTTTATTATTTTCCATTTTTCGATTATCAATTATGAGGGGATTGGGTATGTTGGATGCAAATGAGATTCTTAAATGATTTTTGGAAGAAATTCTGGAATATGGCCATCTGGGACGTAACTCGATCAATTCTTAACCGATTATGATAGGATTTTGTATGTTGGATGGAAATAGGATTCTTAAGCGGTTTTAGGAAGAAATTCTGGAATATGGCCATCTGGGAAAGAACTCGATCAATTCTTAACCGACTATGATGGGCTTAGGTATGTTGGATGGACATGAGATTCTTAAACGATTTTTGGCCATATTCCAGAACTTTTTCAAAAATCATTTAATAATCCCATTTCCATCCGGCATACCCAATCCCATCATAATCAGTTAAGAATTTCTCGCGTTCCGCCCCAGATGGCCATATTCCAGAATTTCTTCAGAACTGTTTATGAATCTCTGTTTCACCCAACAAACAAAATCCTATCACAATCGATTAAGAATTGATCGAGATCCGTTCCAGGTGGCCTAATTCTCGAACTTCTTCCAAAAATCATTTAAGAATTCCATGATCGAGTTCCGTCTCACGTGGCCATATTCCAGAAATTCATTCACTAATAATTTAATAATTCCATTTCCATCCAAAACACCCAATCCCAACATAATCAGCTAAGAAATGCCTGAGTTCCTTCCCAGATGGCAATATTCCAATTATCAAAGAACAACTTTAAAAATATATTGAAGAACTATTTTTTAAATTTTTATTTGTCAAACTAAAATTTGGTTTATATTTATTTTATATTTTCTTTTTGTTTGAATTTACTGTTTTAATTTTTGTTTAAACTATTGTAAAAAATTTGAAATCATACAAATTACAAAATAGATTTCTTTAAATAAATAAATTCCAGAACTTTTTCCAAAAACTGTTTATGAATCTCATTTCCATCCAACAAACAAAGCCCCTTCATAATCGGTTAAGGGATAAACGAGTTCTGTCCTATTTGGCCTTATTCCAGAACAAGTGCAAAATCTATAGTCGATTAAATTTAAAAACATTTGGATTTAACGGACATTCGGATTTAAGGAACTCCCCCAATTTCCGTTAAATCGAGGTTTTACTGTAGTTATGAAAACATTCAAATATAATAACTAAATATTGTTTTAGCAACAACAATATTTAGTAATTCAGGAAAATAAATAGGCTCATTCTAATTACTGAAAAACTTGGCCAACAGTTGACTCTGATACATCAAACAAATTAAAGGCCATTAGCTCTTCCTGGAAGTAAGGGGGATAAGGAATTCGCTAACATATTTTAGTTTATAACCGTGAAGTCACGGCTAACAACAGCAAATTTAGTAACCGAATTAAGGATTCCAGTTTTCAATAAGCTAAGGTATCAGGTGTATAAGAGTTTCAATTACCATTAAGAAATGGAGATGAGTAACCCTTTCACCTATTCACCTACTCACACAACTACACTATACCACCTGCTGTTTATTAATAACACCGATTGTAATCGATGATGAAAATTCGATTTGCATCTAGCTTCTGAAGGGATTAGAACCCAGTACCTTCGGATCCAAGTGCTGAAGCTTTAAGCATTGCACCACTTGTCCGGTATGGAGATTAGTATACATCAAACCACCAACAGGGTATCTACCCATCCCACAATAATTCTGTCCAATTACGGAAGGAAAATTTAACAAATGCAGCCAGATGATATCTCTAGAAACTATCAAAGTCATTTGGTGAACGACTACGAGAACGATCCAAAGCAAGGGGACTGGCATGTTAAAACTATAATCAGAGTGTCTTATAAAACATCAACGAATCATTCGAACAGGATTTCACACATCAGTTAGTACCTTAAATAATTCAAAATTCTATATCATACCAGCACTAAACAGCTCAAAACTTCTATTAAAATTCAACATTCCAATCCTTTTAGAATATCTCAGGATCTTGTATGAAAAAAGATGATACCCAGAAGTGGGATGACATAGAGGCAGCAATCAACCAACTAAGGACAAAGTAAATATTGCCGTCAGCTCAAGTCACTGAACATGACGTTCATTATTACAGCCTGTTAAAGTTAGTCGAAAGTTTTCAGCCGAAAGTGAAAAAATCGATAATGCAGATAGTGTCTCGACTATGTCAGCCGAAAGTTAAAAAAATATGTATTAAATTGAAATCCAAGCCGAAAGTAATAACATACAAAATCAGTCGAAAACAAAATTATCATAAGAGACAACAAATAAAATTTAAATACCGATATTAATTTATTAATTTTTTGTGCAAATAATAGTATGTAACGAACTTGGGCATACTTCAAAAATTTATAAAAACGTAACGTTTAATGTGCTATGTCTGTGAAAGGTCTCGTTTGAATTGGTTTGTTGATGGCAATCGCTGGAAAATTTTCCAGTTTCATGTTGGGAGTCCGGCAAAATTGGGGGGGGGGGGGTGTGAAATGCACGTACAAACTGCTATGTCTGGGAAAGGTCTCGTTTTGAATCGGTTTGTTGATGAATATCGCTGGAAAATTTTCCAGGTCAAGTTTAATGTTGGGATTCCGGGAAAATTGGGGATTGCTATAGATCTGACAAATAAATCAGTTCTTGCAAATATGATAGTAGAAGAAAACGCACATAAAATTAATAAATTAATATCGGTATATTTAAATCTTATTCGTTGTCTTTTATGCTACATTTGTTTTCGGCTGATTTTGTAGGTAAGTTAATTACGACTAGGATTTCATTTTAATAAATATTTTTTTTAACTTTCGGTTGAAGTAGTCGAGACTCTATCTGCAATATCGATTTTTTCACTTTCGGCTAACTTTAACAAGCTATATTCGTAGTTCTTTCCCGACATCGTCACGCCAGCGTTTTCGGGGTCTTCTTGTACGATGTACTTGTTGTTGCTGGAACGCTTTATTGAACATTCGTTGTGGTAAAGACCTTGCAACCTAGCCGTGCCATCGAAGTCGGTTGGATTTGATGAATCCGATGATATCGCAACCTTCGAGAAGTTGCTTTTTTTCGTGGTTCATACGAATCCGATATTCGTTGTTCGCAACTTTAATTGGACCTAATAGGGAACGGATGACCTTCCTTTCGAACGTAGATAACAATCTACAATCGTTTGAGATCATTGTCCAGCTCTTGCTGGCGAAAGCTAGCACAGGTCTTATGAGTGCTTTATAAAGTGCGAGGTTGCACGACTGCGATAGATGTTTTGATCGTAATAATTTTGATTGTGCATAGAAAACTTAGGAGGCGAAGTCCTAGATTCATACCTCCTCGACGGTGCTCATTGGATAACTCTAAATGAATCAGGCGGTGTAGTCTAGACGAGCAGGGGAAATCCTGTTTATAATCATGGACACAATAATGTTATTTATTTGTTAATGCCCTATGTTACACCATACAAAATGTTAATAATTATATCCTTAGTTAAATTACTTATATGAAGCGTATTTAGACCAAATATGTAGGCTTGTAGTCATGTTGGCTTCGCTAATAATTAATGATAATGGCGATTATATAACACTATTTTTGTGTTAGATTATTGGTTCAGCTTTGAATATAAAACTTTTTATGGTATTCTCTAATTACTTGTGCGGCTTATAATAACTTAAAATAAATTTTTTTTTAAATGTTTTAAACTTTTTTACGAAAACGTCAAAAATTACTATTGGAACTTTCATTCAAATGCCAATACTCCATATATGAAGCATTATATATAATGCTTCGTTTTATATTAGCTAATTCCTAGATCTAAAAATGTCTATCCAAATTAAAACTAAATTAAATGAATAAAAATTAAAACGAAATTTCATTTAAATGACATGAGTCATATAAAATTAATTTAACCACAATTTGTATTAATAAATTATACTATTATATTTTGCTCCTACATATAAAGAATGTATTTCTCTATAAAAAAACACTTTTTCATAAATGGTATAAACTAGCTATTTAGAAAAATGGATATGACAGCGACAATGTAGCGTTTCACTTTCATATTTTAATACATAGTATTATCACCGCAAATACACAAAATAGCAGTTTAAGTAAAATCAAAATTTAGAAAGAAACCCGTCTAATAAAAATCTGATAAAAAATTGAATTCATAAATATGAATATCGACAGTAATTAAAATTGAGAGAGTAGCGTACATGAAATAGAGAAAAACTATAAAAGAGTGTAAAACAGTTATTTCCTAGAAATAACATTATTGTTCAACAAACAAACGATTTTATTGGATATAAAATAGGTTCAAAACAATAATACAAAAATAAAAATATTTTTCGTGTTGCAGTAATAATTTTGTTCGTTTAGTGCGATATTTCCTATCCTTTCCTGGCATAAACGTGTGTACATATGTTATTTTTGTATTTTTAAGTACAGAAGAGTAGTATCTTGAAAATTTTTGGTTGGCTTTAGCAATATATTCTTGTTAAAGAGCTCATATCAACTCTTGGTTGATTTATAAATTTGATATCGCATGGTAGATTAATTAATATTATTAATTATTTAACTAGTTTTTGTTTATAAGTATATTTGCTACAATGGAGAACGCCGAACTAAAATTAAATTGTAATACCAAAGGTGTGAATAAAAGACGAAAGCCTCGAAATTTGCAACAAAAAAACAATGAAACTAAACTGAATGGCAGTAGTCTAAAACGGGCAATTTCAATATTATATGAAGACAGTAACATTAAAATTCCTAGAAACAATTCTGCTGTAATCGAAAATATTTGTGCGTACTTAAAAATTAAAAACACTAAAAAAAACCGTCTAAAGATTTATAATTTATGTCGTAACAAAACTAAGACCAATAAACAGAACGTTTCAAATCTCCCCGATGGGTATGGCATTTCAGAAAATGAACAAAATATTATTAATACTTGTGACTTCACGAATAATGATTCAGAAAATGCACAAAAGAGCTTGAACTCATCTACGCTTACTCATTGCGATTCAAGAAACGTAGAAGATAGTTTGAATAATTTCTATCAAAATAAACGAAATGCACCATCTAAACAAGACTCGATTTCTTCCCTTCCGTCTAACTGCGGTCCAGAAAGTAAACGAGATATTTCAAATTCTACTGTCTCAGATGCCTATGGTTTTCAATATATGCAAAATATTTCAAATTTATCTGTTTCCACTAATCCAGATTCATACAGTGTACAAAATAATTCAATAGCTACAGATTTTAATCATGACAATTCTTTTAGTGTGCAAAATGTGGTTAATTCTTCCGTTGCAAACAGCCAATATTTAGACAGTGACATTTCAAACCATCGTATTGGCAATAATGATATAAATCAATCAGGATCGAATAATTTCAACTCGACTGTAGAACTTATACCAAACGACAATAACTCAAATTTCACTGAAATTGATGTAAACAGTATACCATTTATCTTCATTGGTCCATCAGCTGATGAATGGTATTCCCGCGGTACAATAAAAATTAGCATTAATATTTTTGAAAGTTGGACTAAAGAAACTTTACGGGCCGCTATAAGATCTGCTCTTATTCTACTAAAAAACAACTGTGTCTTAACTTTTGGAACTATTAACTTCAATAAACCTAAAAAACAAATAGTGCAATATGGAAAGTGTAAATATAAAATACATAACCAAAAATATAAATTTATTGTTAGTGGTGACCTGATGGAAATATGGACTAAGGGCAAGGACATAAACACCCATGGAAAAATGAAACAGTTCACTCAATTAAGAGGACAGGAACGAGTAGCCGCCCAATCTCAGATGGAAAATAAGTTACCATATAAGTATTATTTAGAAAATAATTTAAATGTAGATTTAAATCTCCTACGGCGTGGAAATACGCAACATATTAAGCCACCAATTATATTTAGGAAAGCACGATCAGAACGGTTATTAATAAACGATGTAGTGAAAGGATGCGATTTAATTGATGCGATCTATAAAGGAAACACAAATGAAGAAAATAATTATATTTATTTCGCTGGTAATCCATTGTTCGTTATTTTAATGAAGCCACAAAATTTGAGAATTTTAAATAGGGAAGGTGGTATCCCAATTTATATAGATGCAACGGGTGGTTTGGTTCGCAAACTGAAGTGTTGCAAACAGCACAATTTCAAGAGAATTTACTATTACGTTTGTGTTGTTAATATCAATAACGTGATCTTCCCAATATGTGAGTTAATTAGCTCTGAACATGACACTTCAGCAATAGTAGTTTTTTTGACAAAATTTAAAAAAGAAATAGAACGGGCCAAACCTAAAATACGACTACCGAAGTATTTTATATCTGACTGGTCTTGGGTTTTTATTAACAGCATTGTTCTAATAATGAATTCCATGTCATTGGCAACATACTTGCACACAACATATTCCATTTTATTGGACAAAAGTAAGAAGAACAGTTTAATAGGGATTTTTATTTGTTGTTCCCACTTTTCAGCAATTATTATGCGACAAATAAATTCAAAAATTTCTAATTGCTCCAAAGAATTAAGAGAATTCATAATGATAATTTTTTTTTTTAATTCTAGACTGTTCAAATTTAGACGAAGTTGACAAAAATTTTGAAATTTTTTGCATTATCTGTTGCTCCAAAACTAAAAATAATTTATTTATTCAGGCTTACGAACAATTTTTGAAAAATATGGAACGCCAAATTAACAGTCCCATTTCAGATCCAATTGTCGTTGATATACAACAGGAATATTCTGCAGAGGAAAATGATCAGGACAAACAACAACATGACTCGTCGTACTTTAATCGATTCCATCAATTATACAAAACCGTTATCGATAAAATTAAAACTGCCGAAAAAACAAATAGTAGTTTGGAATTAAATCCTTACCTGTGTGCAGAGTTTGTAACATTTACAATAAAAAGATATTTTTCATATTTACCTCTTTGGGCAACATTATTTTTAAAAATAATTGGTGTTAATAATAGGCCGGCCAACGCCTCGGTAGAAAATTGGTTCAACCTATTAAAAAATAATCTGACCCGGAAGCCCAATTTAAAACTAGGTCGGTTCATAAATGAATTGCAAACCACAAACGATCTAGTGCGAAATACCTTGTCGGTTGCAGACTATATGTTTCTTAATAAAAAAAACGGTTCTACAAGTATTAAAATTGTAAAAACTCCTGCTTCGAATTCAAACCGCCTCCGAGCGGATGAAGAAAGTCCCCTTAAACCAAATGCTGAAGAAAGATGGGGAAGAAGTATTCCCCGAAATAAATCTAAATATTCGGGAAGAAAATCTCTAAAGAAAATTATTACGCGTAGAAAATTGGAATTGTTCGATTTAAACGCGATGCAATATTTTAATACAATTACCGAAATGAACGATTGTTTCGAAATTTTGAAGTTTAAATTTGATGAATATAGAGAGGTTACTCTAACCAATTTATGTTTTTGTTCATTGAACAGCAAAAATTATTTAACAGCTAACGCATTATACATATGTTGTAATGCTCTTTTAATCGGGACCAACGATGTATTTTTAGACATGTATATTTCGCAAAAAATATTTGCTGAAAATGAAACTTTCCATCTTACTGGCGATTTGGTGGTAAATATATGTAAATATAAAGAAAAAATTTATATTACAATAACGAATAATCGCCATTTTCAGTTATGTAGGGCGTAGGGGTAGTAATCCCCAAGGGATTGTCTTGAAATTTTTTACAGTTACAGTATTTCTAACTAGCAAACGTAAAAATAGCATGAGACCAATGGTAATTGGGCGGAACTGCCTTTAGTATTCTTCAATGTATCGATAATGAAACTTAATAAATGAATAATCGCCATTTTCAGTTATGTAGGGCGTAGGGGTAGTAATCCCCAAGAGATTGTCTTGAAATTTTTTACAGTTACAGTATTTCTAACTAGCTAACGTAAAAATAGCATGAGACCAATGGTAATTGGTCGGAACTGCCTTTAGTATTCTTCAATGTATCGATAATGAAACTTAATAAATGAATAATCGCCATTTTCAGTTATGTAGGGCGTAGGGGTAGTAATCCCCAAGGGATTGTCTTGAATTTTTTTACAGTTACAGTATTTCTAACTAGCTAACGTAAAAATTGCATGAGACCAATGGTAATTGGGCGGAACTGCCTTTAGTATTCTTCAATGTATCGATAATGAAACTTAATAAATGAATAATCGCCATTTTCAGTTATGTAGGGCGTAGGGGTAGTAATCCCCAAGGGATTGTCTTGAATCTTTTTATAGTTACAGTATTTCTAACTAGCTAACGTAAAAATAGCATGAGACCAATGGTAATTGGGCGGAACTGCCTTTAGTATTCTTCATTGTATCGATAATGAAACTTAATAAATGAATAATCGCCATTTTCAGTTATGTAGGGCGTAGGGGTAGTAATCCCCAAGGGATTGTCTTGAAATTTTTTACAGTTACAGTATTTCTAACTAGCTAACGTAAAAATTGCATGAGACCAATGGTAATTGGGCGGAACTGCCTTTAGTATTCTTCAATGTATCGATAATGAAACTTAATAAATGAATAATCGCCATTTTCAGTTATGTAGGGCGTAGGGGTAGTAATCCCCAAGGGATTGTCTTGAAATTTTTTACAGTTACAGTATTTCTAACTAGCTAACGTAAAAATTGCATGAGACCAATGGTAATTGGGCGGAACTGCCTTTAGTATTCTTCAATGTATCGATAATGAAACTTAATAAATGAATAATCGCCATTTTCAGTTATGTAGGGCGTAGGGGTAGTAATCCCCAAGGGATTGTCTTGAAATTTTTTACAGTTACAGTATTTCTAACTAGCTAACGTAAAAATAGCATGAGACCAATGGTAATTGGTCGGAACTGCCTTTAGTATTCTTCAATGTATCGATAATGAAACTTAATAAATGAATAATCGCCATTTTCAGTTATGTAGGGCGTAGGGGTAGTAATCCCCAAGGGATTGTCTTGAATTTTTTTACAGTTACAGTATTTCTAACTAGCTAACGTAAAAATTGCATGAGACCAATGGTAATTGGGCGGAACTGCCTTTAGTATTCTTCAATGTATCGATAATGAAACTTAATAAATGAATAATCGCCATTTTCAGTTATGTAGGGCGTAGGGGTAGTAATCCCCAAGGGATTGTCTTGAAATTTTTTACAGTTACAGTATTTCTAACTAACTAACGTAAAAATAGCATGAGACCAATGGTAATTGGTCGGAACTGCCTTTAGTATTCTTCAATGTATCGATAATGAAACTTAATAAATGAATAATCGCCATTTTCAGTTATGTAGGGCGTAGGGGTAGTAATCCCCAAGGGATTGTCTTGAAATTTTTTACAGTTACAGTATTTCTAACTAGCTAACGTAAAAATTGCATGAGACCAATGGTAATTGGGCGGAACTGCCTTTAGTATTCTTCAATGTATCGATAATGAAACTTAATAAATGAATAATCGCCATTTTCAGTTATGTAGGGCGTAGGGGTAGTAATCCCCAAGGGATTGTCTTGAATTTTTTTACAGTTACAGTATTTCTAACTAGCTAACGTAAAAATTGCATGAGACCAATGGTAATTGGGCGGAACTGCCTTTAGTATTCTTCAATGTATCGATAATGAAACTTAATAAATGAATAATCGCAATTTTCAGTTATGTAGGGCGTAGGGGTAGTAATCCCCAAGGGATTGTCTTGAAATTTTTTACAGTTACAGTATTTCTAACTAGCAAACGTAAAAATAGCATGAGACCAATGGTAGTTGGGCGGAACTGCCTTTAGTATTCTTCAATGTATCGATAATGAAACTTAATAAATGAATAATCGCCATTTTCAGTTATGTAGGGCGTAGGGGTAGTAATCCCCAAGGGATTGTCTTGAAATTTTTTACAGTTACAGTATTTCTAACTAGCTAACGTAAAAATTGCATGAGACCAATGGTAATTGGGCGGAACTGCCTTTAGTATTCTTCATTGTATCGATAATGAAACTTAATAAATGAATAATCGCCATTTTCAGTTATGTAGGGCGTAGGGGTAGTAATCCCCAAGGGATTGTCTTGAAATTTTTTACAGTTACAGTATTTCTAACTAGCTAACGTAAAAATTGCATGAGACCAATGGTAATTGGGCGGAACTGCCTTTAGTATTCTTCATTGTATCGATAATGAAACTTAATAAATGAATAATCGCCATTTTCAGTTATGTAGGGCGTAGGGGTAGTAATCCCCAAGGGATTGTCTTGAAATTTTTTACAGTTACAGTATTTCTAACTAGCTAACGTAAAAATTGCATGAGACCAATGGTAATTGGGCGGAACTGCCTTTAGTATTCTTCAATGTATCGATAATGAAACTTAATAAATGAATAATCGCCATTTTCAGTTATGTAGGGCGTAGGGGTAGTAATCCCCAAGGGATTGTCTTGAAATTTTTTACAGTTACAGTATTTCTAACTAGCTAACGTAAAAATTGCATGAGACCAATGGTAATTGGGCGGAACTGCCTTTAGTATTCTTCAATGTATCGATAATGAAACTTAATAAATGAATAATCGCCATTTTCAGTTATGTAGGGCGTAGGGGTAGTAATCCCCAAGGGATTGTCTTGAATTTTTTTACAGTTACAGTATTTCTAACTAGCTAACGTAAAAATTGCATGAGACCAATGGTAATTGGGCGGAACTGCCTTTAGTATTCTTCATTGTATCGATAATGAAACTTAATAAATGAATAATCGCCATTTTCAGTTATGTAGGGCGTAGGGGTAGTAATCCCCAAGGGATTGTCTTGAAATTTTTTACAGTTACAGTATTTCTAACTAGCTAACGTAAAAATTGCATGAGACCAATGGTAATTGGGCGGAACTGCCTTTAGTATTCTTCAATGTATCGATAATGAAACTTAATAAATGAATAATCGCCATTTTCAGTTATGTAGGGCGTAGGGGTAGTAATCCCCAAGGGATTGTCCTGAAATTTTTTACAGTTACAGTATTTCTAACTAGCTAACGTAAAAATTGCATGAGACCTATGGTAATTGGGCGGAACTGCCTTTAGTATTCTTCAATGTATCGATAATGAAACTTAATAAATGAATAATCGCCATTTTCAGTTATGTAGGGCGTAGGGGTAGTAATCCCCAAGGGATTGTCTTGAAATTTTTTACAGTTACAGTATTTCTAACTAACTAACGTAAAAATAGCATGAGACCAATGGTAATTGGTCGGAACTGCCTTTAGTATTCTTCAATGTATCGATAATGAAACTTAATAAATGAATAATCGCCATTTTCAGTTATGTAGTTCGTAGGGGTAGTAATCCCCAAGGGATTGTCTTGAAATTTTTTACAGTTACAGTATTTCTAACTAGCTAACGTAAAAATAGCATGAGACCAATGGTAATTGGGCGGAACTGCCTTTAGTATTCTTCAATGTATCGATAATGAAACTTAATAAATGAATAATCGCCATTTTCAGTTATGTAGGGCGTAGGGGTAGTAATCCCCAAGGGATTGTCTTGAAATTTTTTACAGTTACAGTATTTCTAACTAGCTAACGTAAAAATAGCATGAGACCAATGGTAATTGGGCGGAACTGCCTTTAGTATTCTTCAATGTATCGATAATGAAACTTAATAAATGAATAATCGCCATTTTCAGTTATGTAGGGCGTAGGGGTAGTAATCCCCAAGGGATTGTCTTGAATTTTTTTACAGTTACAGTATTTCTAACTAGCTAACGTAAAAATTGCATGAGACCAATGGTAATTGGGCGGAACTGCCTTTAGTATTCTTCATTGTATCGATAATGAAACTTAATAAATGAATAATCGCCATTTTCAGTTATGTAGGGCGTAGGGGTAGTAATCCCCAAGGGATTGTCTTGAATTTTTTTACAGTTACAGTATTTCTAACTAGCTAACGTAAAAATAGCATGAGACCAATGGTAATTGGGCGGAACTGCCTTTAATTCTTCAATGTATCGATAATGAAACTTAATAAATGAATAATCGCCATTTTCAGTTATGTAGGGCGTAGGGGTAGTAATCCCCAAGGGATTGTCTTGAATTTTTTTACAGTTACAGTATTTCTAACTAGCTAACGTAAAAATTGCATGAGACCAATGGTAATTGGGCGGAACTGCCTTTAGTATTCTTCATTGTATCGATAATGAAACTTAATAAATGAATAATCGCCATTTTCAGTTATGTAGGGCGTAGGGGTAGTAATCCCCAAGGGATTGTCTTGAAATTTTTTACAGTTACAGTATTTCTAACTAGCTAACGTAAAAATTGCATGAGACCAATGGTAATTGGGCGGAACTGCCTTTAGTATTCTTCAATGTATCGATAATGAAACTTAATAAATGAATAATCGCCATTTTCAGTTATGTAGGGCGTAGGGGTAGTAATCCCCAAGGGATTGTCTTGAAATTTTTTACAGTTACAGTATTTCTAACTAGCTAACGTAAAAATTGCATGAGACCAATGGTAATTGGGCGGAACTGCCTTTAGTATTCTTCAATGTATCGATAATGAAACTTAATAAATGAATAATCGCCATTTTCAGTTATGTAGGGCGTAGGGGTAGTAATCCCCAAGGGATTGTCTTGAATTTTTACAGTTACAGTATTTCTAACTAGCTAACGTAAAAATTGCATGAGACCAATGGTAATTGGGCGGAACTGCCTTTAGTATTCTTCATTGTATCGATAATGAAACTTAATAAATGAATAATCGCCATTTTCAGTTATGTAGGGCGTAGGGGTAGTAATCCCCAAGGGATTGTCTTGAAATTTTTTACAGTTACAGTATTTCTAACTAGCTAACGTAAAAATTGCATGAGACCAATGGTAATTGGGCGGAACTGCCTTTAGTATTCTTCAATGTATCGATAATGAAACTTAATAAATGAATAATCGCCATTTTCAGTTATGTAGGGCGTAGGGGTAGTAATCCCCAAGGGATTGTCTTGAAATTTTTTACAGTTACAGTATTTCTTACTAGCTAACCTAAAAATTGCATGAGACCTATGGTAATTGGGCGGAACTGCCTTTAGTATTCTTCAATGTATCGATAATGAAACTTAATAAATGAATAATCGCCATTTTCAGTTATGTAGGGCGTAGGGGTAGTAATCCCCAAGGGATTGTCTTGAATTTTTTTACAGTTACAGTATTTCTAACTAGCTAACGTAAAAATTGCATGAGACCAATGGTAATTGGGCGGAACTGCCTTTAGTATTCTTCATTGTATCGATAATGAAACTTAATAAATGAATAATCGCCATTTTCAGTTATGTAGGGCGTAGGGGTAGTAATCCCCAAGGGATTGTCTTGAAATTTTTTACAGTTACAGTATTTCTAACTAGCTAACGTAAAAATTGCATGAGACCAATGGTAATTGGGCGGAACTGCCTTTAGTATTCTTCAATGTATCGATAATGAAACTTAATAAATGAATAATCGCCATTTTCAGTTATGTAGGGCGTAGGGGTAGTAATCCCCAAGGGATTGTCTTGAAATTTTTTACAGTTACAGTATTTCTAACTAGCTAACGTAAAAATTGCATGAGACCTATGGTAATTGGGCGGAACTGCCTTTAGTATTCTTCAATGTATCGATAATGAAACTTAATAAATGAATAATCGCCATTTTCAGTTATGTAGGGCGTAGGGGTAGTAATCCCCAAGGGATTGTCTTGAAATTTTTTACAGTTACAGTATTTCTAACTAACTAACGTAAAAATAGCATGAGACCAATGGTAATTGGTCGGAACTGCCTTTAGTATTCTTCAATGTATCGATAATGAAACTTAATAAATGAATAATCGCCATTTTCAGTTATGTAGTTCGTAGGGGTAGTAATCCCCAAGGGATTGTCTTGAAATTTTTTACAGTTACAGTATTTCTAACTAGCTAACGTAAAAATAGCATGAGACCAATGGTAATTGGGCGGAACTGCCTTTAGTATTCTTCAATGTATCGATAATGAAACTTAATAAATGAATAATCGCCATTTTCAGTTATGTAGGGCGTAGGGGTAGTAATCCCCAAGGGATTGTCTTGAAATTTTTTACAGTTACAGTATTTCTAACTAGCTAACGTAAAAATAGCATGAGACCAATGGTAATTGGGCGGAACTGCCTTTAGTATTCTTCAATGTATCGATAATGAAACTTAATAAATGAATAATCGCCATTTTCAGTTATGTAGTTCGTAGGGGTAGTAATCCCCAAGGGATTGTCTTGAAATTTTTTACAGTTACAGTATTTCTAACTAACTAACGTAAAAATAGCATGAGACCAATGGTAATTGGTCGGAACTGCCTTTAGTATTCTTCAATGTATCGATAATGAAACTTAATAAATGAATAATCGCCATTTTCAGTTATGTAGTTCGTAGGGGTAGTAATCCCCAAGGGATTGTCTTGAAATTTTTTACAGTTACAGTATTTCTAACTAGCTAACGTAAAAATAGCATGAGACCAATGGTAATTGGGCGGAACTGCCTTTAGTATTCTTCAATGTATCGATAATGAAACTTAATAAATGAATAATCGCCATTTTCAGTTATGTAGGGCGTAGGGGTAGTAATCCCCAAGGGATTGTCTTGAAATTTTTTACAGTTACAGTATTTCTAACTAGCTAACGTAAAAATAGCATGAGACCAATGGTAATTGGTCGGAACTGCCTTTAGTATTCTTCAATGTATCGATAATGAAACTTAATAAATGAATAATCGCCATTTTCAGTTATGTAGGGCGTAGGGGTAGTAATCCCCAAGGGATTGTCTTGAATTTTTTTACAGTTACAGTATTTCTAACTAGCTAACGTAAAAATTGCATGAGACCAATGGTAATTGGGCGGAACTGCCTTTAGTATTCTTCAATGTATCGATAATGAAACTTAATAAATGAATAATCGCCATTTTCAGTTATGTAGGGCGTAGGGGTAGTAATCCCCAAGGGATTGTCTTGAATCTTTTTATAGTTACAGTATTTCTAACTAGCTAACGTAAAAATAGCATGAGACCAATGGTAATTGGGCGGAACTGCCTTTAGTATTCTTCATTGTATCGATAATGAAACTTAATAAATGAATAATCGCCATTTTCAGTTATGTAGGGCGTAGGGGTAGTAATCCCCAAGGGATTGTCTTGAAATTTTTTACAGTTACAGTATTTCTAACTAGCTAACGTAAAAATTGCATGAGACCAATGGTAATTGGGCGGAACTGCCTTTAGTATTCTTCAATGTATCGATAATGAAACTTAATAAATGAATAATCGCCATTTTCAGTTATGTAGGGCGTAGGGGTAGTAATCCCCAAGGGATTGTCTTGAAATTTTTTACAGTTACAGTATTTCTAACTAGCTAACGTAAAAATTGCATGAGACCAATGGTAATTGGGCGGAACTGCCTTTAGTATTCTTCAATGTATCGATAATGAAACTTAATAAATGAATAATCGCCATTTTCAGTTATGTAGGGCGTAGGGGTAGTAATCCTCAAGGGATTGTCTTGAAATTTTTTACAGTTACAGTATTTCTAACTAGCTAACGTAAAAATAGCATGAGACCAATGGTAATTGGTCGGAACTGCCTTTAGTATTCTTCAATGTATCGATAATGAAACTTAATAAATGAATAATCGCCATTTTCAGTTATGTAGGGCGTAGGGGTAGTAATCCCCAAGGGATTGTCTTGAATTTTTTTACAGTTACAGTATTTCTAACTAGCTAACGTAAAAATTGCATGAGACCAATGGTAATTGGGCGGAACTGCCTTTAGTATTCTTCAATGTATCGATAATGAAACTTAATAAATGAATAATCGCCATTTTCAGTTATGTAGGGCGTAGGGGTAGTAATCCCCAAGGGATTGTCTTGAAATTTTTTACAGTTACAGTATTTCTAACTAACTAACGTAAAAATAGCATGAGACCAATGGTAATTGGTCGGAACTGCCTTTAGTATTCTTCAATGTATCGATAATGAAACTTAATAAATGAATAATCGCCATTTTCAGTTATGTAGGGCGTAGGGGTAGTAATCCCCAAGGGATTGTCTTGAAATTTTTTACAGTTACAGTATTTCTAACTAGCTAACGTAAAAATTGCATGAGACCAATGGTAATTGGGCGGAACTGCCTTTAGTATTCTTCAATGTATCGATAATGAAACTTAATAAATGAATAATCGCCATTTTCAGTTATGTAGGGCGTAGGGGTAGTAATCCCCAAGGGATTGTCTTGAAATTTTTTACAGTTACAGTATTTCTAACTAACTAACGTAAAAATAGCATGAGACCAATGGTAATTGGTCGGAACTGCCTTTAGTATTCTTCAATGTATCGATAATGAAACTTATAACGTATATGTTGTGTTGTTGCAGAAGTGAAGATACAGGCGGAGCACTTAGTAAATCAATAATAATAATAAAATAACAATAAATAAAAAAAACAAAATTTAATTTAATTTTAAAATTAATTGAAAAAATTTTATTTGTAAAAAAAATAATTTTTAATAAATTAGGTGGTTGTTGATCAGCGGCTGCTGCACCTTCAAAATTCCAAAACTGAATAAGAATGTTTTCAAAATTTTGTATAACTTTTATACAAAATTTTTAAGACCATCTGGATGCAATAAAAATTGGATTGATCCAGAGCTTTCGCTTTTTGGTAAACAAGGTAATAAAAATCTAAAATGCATCCACCAAATCTGGTTTCAGCTGGTTACCAATTTGTTTGTATTATAGACGTACGTACGCCTATGAACGGTATTGCAATGTTAAATTTGCTTTTGTTCTAACTGCCCGCCATCATGTTAAGTGGTATTAAATAATTGTGTCTTTGGTTATCACAATCATTTAATGATGATGGGGGGCATCTATAATAAGATTTTAATAACTACCGAACCATCGTTTAATTTAAATATGCTGTGTCTTGGTTATCACACAAATGATGGTGGCATCTATGCGACAATTGCAATATCGTTTGTTTCAATGATAATTGAATATTGGTAACGATTTTGATTGATGTGCAAATCGGTATGATAATGGAAGTTGATAATTTTGTAATGTGTACAAAATTGATTTGTTGTATGTACCGATTTTGTATGGAGACTGTTGTTGCATATTCTTATGGAATATGTTTATTTATACGGAGAATTGTCCGTTGATAAATAATTCAGTCTACGGAGAATTGTCCGTTTGTGATTAAGTATATTGTGCGGTGTTTCTTGTAATTGAAGAAACAGGCCGCTACATCACTCCCTCCTCAGTGAAAAGGTCCCTCCTTTTGTGGGTTTTTGTGTCCTCCAGCGTTTGTGGATGGAGTTTGGGAATTGTACTATTATAATGATGTATGATCGTTCTAATAGTAGCGGTGATGTAACTTGTTTACCAGCAAAAATTGTTTGATGATAGTAAATGTATCATCGGTGGCGATGTATGATCGTCATATGAAATATATGGTCTTGATGTCTACCAGCGATTGTGGTTGGAACTTATGAATTGGAGTTTATTGTTTGAGTTGAGTGAAGTTTGTATTAGCCAAAAATGCGGACAGTTTTCTTCACTCCCGATATTTGATCGGGTGAACTCAGTATTCCATAGACTGGTTTGAGTCTATCAATAGAGACAGATTGTTGCTTGTCTCGGATTTGCAAAACAAAGTGCTTACGAAGTCGTCGTATCACTTTGTATGGGCCTTCATATGGTGGTGTGAGGCCAGTGCGAACTTTGTCTATTCGTACGAAAACGTAGTCACAAGTTTGCAGTGACTTTGGTACGAATATGTCGCTTTGATTGGTTTTGCGCGTGTCCGTTGGGATGAGTTTGTTCATCGTGGAGCGCAATTGATGTATCACTGTGTCAGTGGTAGTTTGGGGTGAAAGTGGATGTTCCACAAAGAATTCCCCAGGTAACTTAATTGTTTGACCGTACACCAGTTCTGCTGGTGAACATTTTAGGTCATCTTTGACTGTCGCTCGGATTCCCAACAATATTATTGGGATCTCTGAGCTCCAGTTGACGGTATTTGCACGAGCTTTGAGAGCCGTTTTAAGTTGGCGGTGAAAGCGCTCAACCATACCGTTTGCTTGTGGATGATAGGCAGTTGTTCTTATTCGATGTGAGCCTAAGAGTTGCATAAGCTCAGCGAATAGTTTTGATTCGAACTGTGTGCCTTGGTCGGTCGTTATGTTGGCCGGAACGCCGAATCTAGAGATGTAGTTATCGACGAGCGTTTTTGCTATTGTTGTTGCGGAGATGTCCTTTATGCAGTAGGCTTCAGGCCACCGCGTAAAACGATCAACGCAAGTTAAAATATATGAAAATCCATTAGATGGTGGAAGTGGTCCCACAATATCTATGTGGATGTGCTCAAATCTACCTGGTGGAATTTGGAAATTCCCGTGAGGTGATTTAGTGTGACGTTGCACTTTAAATTTTTGGCAGGATAAACACGATTTCGCCCATTGGGTTACGTCTTTGTTCATACTAGGCCAAAAGTATTTTGCAGTGACAAGTTTACGAGTTGCTCGTACACTTGGATGTGAAATATTATGCAGAGTGTCGAAAATACTTCGACGTAATGTCTCTGGAATGTACGGGCGATTGCTGCCAGTAGATATTTCACAATAAACTGTTAAATCGACTAATGGAAATTTATCTAGTTTCCATTTGGAAGTGCGCCGATTTGTAGAACTAGAGAGTAACTTATGTAGTTCTTGATCGCTAGCTTGTGCTTTTGCGATTGTTGTAATGTCGTAGCGAGTTGCTACGGAGGCAAGTTCGTGGTCAGAAGTCCGAGAAAGTGTGTCGGCGACCACATTGTATTTGCCTTGTATGTGCTGTATGTCTGTCGTAAACTGAGAGACATAATCTAAGTGGCGTGCTTGCCTTGGGTTTCGCTCCGCTTTAGAGGTAATTGCTCTAGTAAGCGGTTTGTGATCGGTGAAAATAGTGAATTCCCGACCCTCGACAAAATAGCGAAAGTGTTTAATTGCTTGGAAAATTGCAAGCAATTCGCGGTCAAATGCCGAATATTTTCTTTCGGCATCTGATAATTTCTTGGAGAAAAATCCAAGAGGTTCCCAAGTGCCTTTATTCAATTGCTGTAAGACTCCGCCTATTGCTGTGCTAGAAGCATCAGTAGTGATGCTGTATTTTGTTGCATTTAGCGGATGCGCTAAAAGAGCAATATTTTCTAAGCACTTCTTGAGCTGAAGGAATGCATTTTGACATTCTTCAGGCCAAGAAAAATTTTGAGGCGTTTTTGCTTTCTTGAGAAGTGTTGCCAATTGTGAGTGAATTGGGGCAAGTATCTCAGCGAGTTTTGGTATAAATCGGTGGTAGTAGTTTACCATACCGACAAATTGTTGAATTTGTTTAACGTTTTGTGGTGCTGGGAATTCCCTAATTGCATTAATTCGTCCTTCGGACGGCAGAATGCCATTAGGAGTAATTTTATGACTGAGGAAGTCAAGATTGCTTGTCCCAAACACACATTTTGCTGTGTTAATATTGACGCCATAATTTGACAATTTTTGGAAGAGTTGTTCCAAATGGAGTAAGTGTTGCTTCTCGTCTCTAGATGCTACGAGAATATCGTCAATATAAACAAAAACGAAATCGAGATCTCTCACGATTTCGTTGATGAAACGCTGGAATGTTTGCGCAGCATTTCTGAGACCAAATGGCATTCGAGTGAATTCGAATAAGCCAAATGGTGTGGTAATTGCGGTTTTATGTATGTCGTCAGGAGCAATCGGAATTAAATGATATGCTCTGACGAGATCTATTTTTGAAAAAATTGAACATCCATGTAATTGCATGGAAAAATTTTGAATGTGGGGAATAGGGTAACGGTCAGGAATAGTGACAGCGTTAAGCCTTCTGTAGTCCCCACATGGTCTCCAGTCATTGTCCTTCTTCTTCACCATGTGTAATGGACATGATATTGCTGAAGAAGAAGGTCGGCAGATTCCTAGTTCCACCATGTGTTGGAATTCTAGGAATGCTGCTTTGTGCCGAATTGGATCAAGTCTACGTGGTCTCGCAAATGGTAAATGGCCTGTAGTCACAATGTGGTGTACTACATTATGCCTTACCGGAGAGTTGTAGTTTGGTGGAGCTGTTAAAGAAGCAAATTTCTTTAACAATGCTCCATAGCCATTGTTGATTATGTAGAACAATGGTGATGGCGTATCAACGAGTGCTGTTGTAGCGTTGATAGTAAGCTTAGTGGATGGATCGATTAATTTGCGATTTTTAAGATCCACTAATAAACCGAACTTCGTTAGGAAATCCGCGCCGATGATGGGGCGGTTGACATTGGCAAGAATAAATGCGTGTTTAAAAGAACGTCTTAAGCCAATGTCAACGTTAAGTAATTTGGTACCAAAAGTATTTATTGTGGTACCATTTGCTGCTGACAGAACTAAATCGGGATTGCGATTTGTTCCGCAGCGATAATATTTATGATACGGGATTACGCTGAGATCAGCGCCGGTATCAACCAGAAACGTGATACTGTTTTCTAAATCCCGGATAAATAAGCGGCTGTGCTGCGCTTGTCTTAAGTCTGCCGCTGCGACCTTAAGACTTAATAGTTTGGGGAACCGGTCATTGCTGGTTCTTTGTGCTGGGTAACAAAATTGCATGGTTTGATGCATTTAGATGCTTTGCTACCAAATCGACCGTGATACCAACACCAGTTTTGTGGAGATTGGTATCCGTTCGCTCGTGAATTGCTTGGGCGATTTGAACTTCCCTGATGCGTGTTAAATTGCCTATTTCTCGAAGGAGAAGGTGTGCGTCTCCAGGGAGAAGGCGATCGCGAGGGTTGTCGCTGTGTGTGTGATTGCGTCTCGAGTCTTATTAACCTATCGCTTAGTCTCTTGATTGTATTTTCTAGCTTTGTAATTGCTGAGGTAGCTACCTGCAGCTCAGAGCTAGGCGTATGGTTATTGCGTTGTATCGAACTCAAAGTCTGAGTTCGACTGCCAACTAAATCGTGCAGCTTGTCGGCAATATCAGCGAGATCCTCTTCCTGTTTATCTTGCTGCGGGATCAGCGCTGTTTGTATGTAGTCAGGCAGTTGCCTGATCCACAATTTCGTAATTACGTTGGTTGAAAAATTCTTTTCAGCCAACGACTTGATTTGATGCAAAATATCGGATGGTTTTTGATCACCAATCTCGATTTTACTCAGTATTGTCTCCAATTTCCGTTCTTCGGAAATGGAGTATCGATCAACTAAGACTCTCTTAATTGTTTCGTACTTCTCAACAGGTGGAGGATCTTGCAATATATAATTAATCTTCTCCGCCTGTGTTGCCGTTAGAGACAGTACAATATGCGCAAACTTCTGTTTGTCGTTTGTAATTTTGTTCGCGTCGAACATTATTTCGGCCGTCAAAAACCAACTTTTAGGATTTGTCTCCCAGAACGCTGGTAACTTCGTCAATTGTTTTGACGAGGCTATCTCAGGTTCATCAAGTTGCTTTTGGTCATTTTCTTCGTTATGTGCCATGTCGGCTTATGAGAAAAATGAAATGCTTTTGCTTTTATATTTTTATTTTCACACACTTTAAAAAAAATATTTAATCGCACTTAAAAAAATTTACGTATGATTATTTTAGAAAAAAATGTTATTTTTCTTTTTTTTTTTTTTGAATTTTTAGAAATAGTGTTGGAATGCACACGTATTTCTAAAAAGCGACCAGGGAATTTTTGCCGATTTATGAAAATAGTGCGCTTACGATTGGTGCGGGCTTAGGCCACTATTTCATAAAACTCGACGTTTTTATGTTTTTTTAAATTTAATAAATAAATGAAACACTTCATGCACTTATTTTGGTTTACACAAAAATTTTTTAACTTTATTTAGTTTTTTTTTTATATTGTTAATAAAAAAAAATTTTAAAAACTCACCTGTTCGGTAAACACCGACGTCTTGGGTCACCAGATGTTGCGCAGTAATATGCTGTTGAGTGTGCTGAAGTGAAATTACAAGGCGGATGAGTTTATACCAAACGGAGCACTTGTTAGATGAATAATAATTATATAAAAAAATAAAAACAACAAAATTTAATTTAATTTTAAAATTAATTGAAAAAATTTTATTTGTAAAAAAAATAATTTTTAATAAATTAGGTGGTTGTTGATCAGCGGCTGCTGCACCTTCAAAATTCCAAAACTGAATAAGAATGTTTTCAAAATTTTGTATAACTTTTATACAAAATTTTTAAGACCATCTGGATGCAATAAAAATTGGATTGATCCAGAGCTTTCGCTTTTTGGTAAACAAGGTAATAAAAATCTAAAATGCATCCACCAAATCTGGTTTCAGCTGGTTACCAATTTGTTTGTATTATAGACGTACGTACGCCTATGAACGGTATTGCAATGTTAAATTTGCTTTTGTTCTAACTGCCCGCCATCATGTTAAGTGGTATTAAATAATTGTGTCTTTGGTTATCACAATCATTTAATGATGATGGGGGGCATCTATAATAAGATTTTAATAACTACCGAACCATCGTTTAATTTAAATATGCTGTGTCTTGGTTATCACACAAATGATGGTGGCATCTATGCGACAATTGCAATATCGTTTGTTTCAATGATAATTGAATATTGGTAACGATTTTGATTGATGTGCAAATCGGTATGATAATGGAAGTTGATAATTTTGTAATGTGTACAAAATTGATTTGTTGTATGTACCGATTTTGTATGGAGACTGTTGTTGCATATTCTTATGGAATATGTTTATTTATACGGAGAATTGTCCGTTGATAAATAATTCAGTCTACGGAGAATTGTCCGTTTGTGATTAAGTATATTGTGCGGTGTTTCTTGTAATTGAAGAAACAGGCCGCTACAAACTTAATAAATGAATAATCGCCATTTTCAGTTATGTAGGGCGTAGGGGTAGTAATCCCCAAGGGATTGTCTTGAAATTTTTTACAGTTACAGTATTTCTAACTAGCTAACGTAAAAATTGCATGAGACCAATGGTAATTGGGCGGAACTGCCTTTAGTATTCTTCAATGTATCGATAATGAAACTTAATAAATGAATAATCGCCATTTTCAGTTATGTAGGGCGTAGGGGTAGTAATCCCCAAGGGATTGTCTTGAAATTTTTTACAGTTACAGTATTTCTAACTAGCAAACGTAAAAATAGCATGAGACCAATGGTAGTTGGGCGGAACTGCCTTTAGTATTCTTCAATGTATCGATAATGAAACTTAATAAATGAATAATCGCCATTTTCAGTTATGTAGGGCGTAGGGGTAGTAATCCCCAAGGGATTGTCTTGAAATTTTTTACAGTTACAGTATTTCTAACTAACTAACGTAAAAATAGCATGAGACCAATGGTAATTGGTCGGAACTGCCTTTAGTATTCTTCAATGTATCGATAATGAAACTTAATAAATGAATAATCGCCATTTTCAGTTATGTAGGGCGTAGGGGTAGTAATCCCCAAGGGATTGTCTTGAAATTTTTTACAGTTACAGTATTTCTAACTAGCTAACGTAAAAATTGCATGAGACCAATGGTAATTGGGCGGAACTGCCTTTAGTATTCTTCAATGTATCGATAATGAAACTTAATAAATGAATAATCGCCATTTTCAGTTATGTAGGGCGTAGGGGTAGTAATCCCCAAGGGATTGTCTTGAAATTTTTTACAGTTACAGTATTTCTAACTAGCTAACGTAAAAATTGCATGAGACCAATGGTAATTGGGCGGAACTGCCTTTAGTATTCTTCAATGTATCGATAATGAAACTTAATAAATGAATAATCGCCATTTTCAGTTATGTAGGGCGTAGGGGTAGTAATCCCCAAGGGATTGTCTTGAAATTTTTTACAGTTACAGTATTTCTAACTAGCAAACGTAAAAATAGCATGAGACCAATGGTAGTTGGGCGGAACTGCCTTTAGTATTCTTCAATGTATCGATAATGAAACTTAATAAATGAATAATCGCCATTTTCAGTTATGTAGGGCGTAGGGGTAGTAATCCCCAAGGGATTGTCTTGAAATTTTTTACAGTTACAGTATTTCTAACTAACTAACGTAAAAATAGCATGAGACCAATGGTAATTGGTCGGAACTGCCTTTAGTATTCTTCAATGTATCGATAATGAAACTTAATAAATGAATAATCGCCATTTTCAGTTATGTAGGGCGTAGGGGTAGTAATCCCCAAGGGATTGTCTTGAAATTTTTTACAGTTACAGTATTTCTAACTAGCTAACGTAAAAATTGCATGAGACCAATGGTAATTGGGCGGAACTGCCTTTAGTATTCTTCAATGTATCGATAATGAAACTTAATAAATGAATAATCGCCATTTTCAGTTATGTAGGGCGTAGGGGTAGTAATCCCCAAGGGATTGTCTTGAAATTTTTTACAGTTACAGTATTTCTAACTAGCAAACGTAAAAATAGCATGAGACCAATGGTAGTTGGGCGGAACTGCCTTTAGTATTCTTCAATGTATCGATAATGAAACTTAATAAATGAATAATCGCCATTTTCAGTTATGTAGGGCGTAGGGGTAGTAATCCCCAAGGGATTGTCTTGAAATTTTTTACAGTTACAGTATTTCTAACTAACTAACGTAAAAATAGCATGAGACCAATGGTAATTGGTCGGAACTGCCTTTAGTATTCTTCAATGTATCGATAATGAAACTTAATAAATGAATAATCGCCATTTTCAGTTATGTAGGGCGTAGGGGTAGTAATCCCCAAGGGATTGTCTTGAAATTTTTTACAGTTACAGTATTTCTAACTAGCTAACGTAAAAATTGCATGAGACCAATGGTAATTGGGCGGAACTGCCTTTAGTATTCTTCAATGTATCGATAATGAAACTTAATAAATGAATAATCGCCATTTTCAGTTATGTAGGGCGTAGGGGTAGTAATCCCCAAGGGATTGTCTTGAAATTTTTTACAGTTACAGTATTTCTAACTAGCTAACGTAAAAATTGCATGAGACCAATGGTAATTGGGCGGAACTGCCTTTAGTATTCTTCAATGTATCGATAATGAAACTTAATAAATGAATAATCGCCATTTTCAGTTATGTAGGGCGTAGGGGTAGTAATCCCCAAGGGATTGTCTTGAAATTTTTTACAGTTACAGTATTTCTAACTAGCAAACGTAAAAATAGCATGAGACTAATGGTAGTTGGGCGGAACTGCCTTTAGTATTCTTCAATGTATCGATAATGAAACTTAATAAATGAATAATCGCCATTTTCAGTTATGTAGGGCGTAGGGGTAGTAATCCTCAAGGGATTGTCTTGAAATTTTTTACAGTTACAGTATTTCTAACTAGCTAACGTAAAAATAGCATGAGACCAATGGTAATTGGTCGGAACTGCCTTTAGTATTCTTCAATGTATCGATAATGAAACTTAATAAATGAATAATCGCCATTTTCAGTTATGTAGGGCGTAGGGGTAGTAATCCCCAAGGGATTGTCTTGAAATTTTTTACAGTTACAGTATTTCTAACTAGCAAACGTAAAAATAGCATGAGACCAATGGTAGTTGGGCGGAACTGCCTTTAGTATTCTTCAATGTATCGATAATGAAACTTAATAAATGAATAATCGCCATTTTCAGTTATGTAGGGCGTAGGGGTAGTAATCCCCAAGGGATTGTCTTGAATTTTTTTACAGTTACAGTATTTCTAACTAGCTAACGTAAAAATTGCATGAGACCAATGGTAATTGGGCGGAACTGCCTTTAGTATTCTTCATTGTATCGATAATGAAACTTAATAAATGAATAATCGCCATTTTCAGTTATGTAGGGCGTAGGGGTAGTAATCCCCAAGGGATTGTCTTGAAATTTTTTACAGTTACAGTATTTCTAACTAGCTAACGTAAAAATTGCATGAGACTAATGGTAATTGGGCGGAACTGCCTTTAGTATTCTTCAATGTATCGATAATGAAACTTAATAAATGAATAATCGCCATTTTCAGTTATGTAGGGCGTAGGGGTAGTAATCCCCAAGGGATTGTCTTGAAATTTTTTACAGTTACAGTATTTCTAACTAGCTAACGTAAAAATTGCATGAGACCAATGGTAATTGGGCGGAACTGCCTTTAGTATTCTTCAATGTATCGATAATGAAACTTAATAAATGAATAATCGCCATTTTCAGTTATGTAGGGCGTAGGGGTAGTAATCCCCAAGGGATTGTCTTGAATTTTTTTACAGTTACAGTATTTCTAACTAGCTAACGTAAAAATTGCATGAGACCAATGGTAATTGGGCGGAACTGCCTTTAGTATTCTTCATTGTATCGATAATGAAACTTAATAAATGAATAATCGCCATTTTCAGTTATGTAGGGCGTAGGGGTAGTAATCCCCAAGGGATTGTCTTGAAATTTTTTACAGTTACAGTATTTCTAACTAGCTAACGTAAAAATTGCATGAGACCAATGGTAATTGGGCGGAACTGCCTTTAGTATTCTTCAATGTATCGATAATGAAACTTAATAAATGAATAATCGCCATTTTCAGTTATGTAGGGCGTAGGGGTAGTAATCCCCAAGGGATTGTCTTGAAATTTTTTACAGTTACAGTATTTCTTACTAGCTAACCTAAAAATTGCATGAGACCTATGGTAATTGGGCGGAACTGCCTTTAGTATTCTTCAATGTATCGATAATGAAACTTAATAAATGAATAATCGCCATTTTCAGTTATGTAGGGCGTAGGGGTAGTAATCCCCAAGGGATTGTCTTGAAATTTTTTACAGTTACAGTATTTCTAACTAGCTAACGTAAAAATAGCATGAGACCAATGGTAATTGGGCGGAACTGCCTTTAGTATTCTTCAATGTATCGATAATGAAACTTAATAAATGAATAATCGCCATTTTCAGTTATGTAGGGCGTAGGGGTAGTAATCCCCAAGGGATTGTCTTGAAATTTTTTACAGTTACAGTATTTCTAACTAGCTAACGTAAAAATTGCATGAGACCTATGGTAATTGGGCGGAACTGCCTTTAGTATTCTTCAATGTATCGATAATGAAACTTAATAAATGAATAATCGCCATTTTCAGTTATGTAGGGCGTAGGGGTAGTAATCCCCAAGGGATTGTCTTGAAATTTTTTACAGTTACAGTATTTCTAACTAGCTAACGTAAAAATAGCATGAGACCAATGGTAATTGGTCGGAACTGCCTTTAGTATTCTTCAATGTATCGATAATGAAACTTAATAAATGAATAATCGCCATTTTCAGTTATGTAGGGCGTAGGGGTAGTAATCCCCAAGGGATTGTCTTGAAATTTTTTACAGTTACAGTATTTCTAACTAGCTAACGTAAAAATTGCATGAGACCTATGGTAATTGGGCGGAACTGCCTTTAGTATTCTTCAATGTATCGATAATGAAACTTAATAAATGAATAATCGCCATTTTCAGTTATGTAGGGCGTAGGGGTAGTAATCCCCAAGGGATTGTCTTGAAATTTTTTACAGTTACAGTATTTCTAACTAGCTAACGTAAAAATTGCATGAGACCTATGGTAATTGGGCGGAACTGCCTTTAGTATTCTTCAATGTATCGATAATGAAACTTAATAAATGAATAATCGCCATTTTCAGTTATGTAGGGCGTAGGGGTAGTAATCCCCAAGGGATTGTCTTGAATTTTTTTACAGTTACAGTATTTCTAACTAGCTAACGTAAAAATTGCATGAGACCAATGGTAATTGGGCGGAACTGCCTTTAGTATTCTTCAATGTATCGATAATGAAACTTAATAAATGAATAATCGCCATTTTCAGTTATGTAGGGCGTAGGGGTAGTAATCCCCAAGGGATTGTCTTGAATTTTTTTACAGTTACAGTATTTCTAACTAGCTAACGTAAAAATTGCATGAGACCAATGGTAATTGGGCGGAACTGCCTTTAGTATTCTTCATTGTATCGATAATGAAACTTAATAAATGAATAATCGCCATTTTCAGTTATGTAGGGCGTAGGGGTAGTAATCCCCAAGGGATTGTCTTGAAATTTTTTACAGTTACAGTATTTCTAACTAGCTAACGTAAAAATAGCATGAGACCAATGGTAATTGGGCGGAACTGCCTTTAGTATTCTTCAATGTATCGATAATGAAACTTAATAAATGAATAATCGCCATTTTCAGTTATGTAGGGCGTAGGGGTAGTAATCCCCAAGGGATTGTCTTGAATTTTTTTACAGTTACAGTATTTCTAACTAGCTAACGTAAAAATTGCATGAGACCAATGGTAATTGGGCGGAACTGCCTTTAGTATTCTTCAATGTATCGATAATGAAACTTAATAAATGAATAATCGCCATTTTCAGTTATGTAGGGCGTAGGGGTAGTAATCCCCAAGGGATTGTCTTGAATTTTTTTACAGTTACAGTATTTCTAACCAGCTAACGTAAAAATTGCATGAGACCAATGGTAATTGGGCGGAACTGCCTTTAGTATTCTTCATTGTATCGATAATGAAACTTAATAAATGAATAATCGCCATTTTCAGTTATGTAGGGCGTAGGGGTAGTAATCCCCAAGGGATTGTCTTGAAATTTTTTACAGTTACAGTATTTCTAACTAGCTAACGTAAAAATAGCATGAGACCAATGGTAATTGGGCGGAACTGCCTTTAGTATTCTTCAATGTATCGATAATGAAACTTAATAAATGAATAATCGCCATTTTCAGTTATGTAGGGCGTAGGGGTAGTAATCCCCAAGGGATTGTCTTGAAATTTTTTACAGTTACAGTATTTCTAACTAGCAAACGTAAAAATAGCATGAGACCAATGGTAATTGGGCGGAACTGCCTTTAGTATTCTTCAATGTATCGATAATGAAACTTAATAAATGAATAATCGCCATTTTCAGTTATGTAGGGCGTAGGGGTAGTAATCCCCAAGGGATTGTCTTGAAATTTTTTACAGTTACAGTATTTCTAACTAGCTAACGTAAAAATTGCATGAGACCAATGGTAATTGGGCGGAACTGCCTTTAGTATTCTTCAATGTATCGATAATGAAACTTAATAAATGAATAATCGCCATTTTCAGTTATGTAGGGCGTAGGGGTAGTAATCCCCAAGGGATTGTCTTGAAATTTTTTACAGTTACAGTATTTCTAACTAGCTAACGTAAAAATAGCATGAGACCAATGGTAATTGGGCGGAACTGCCTTTAGTATTCTTCAATGTATCGATAATGAAACTTAATAAATGAATAATCGCCATTTTCAGTTATGTAGGGCGTAGGGGTAGTAATCCCCAAGGGATTGTCTTGAATTTTTTTACAGTTACAGTATTTCTAACTAGCTAACGTAAAAATTGCATGAGACCAATGGTAATTGGGCGGAACTGCCTTTAGTATTCTTCATTGTATCGATAATGAAACTTAATAAATGAATAATCGCCATTTTCAGTTATGTAGGGCGTAGGGGTAGTAATCCCCAAGGGATTGTCTTGAAATTTTTTACAGTTACAGTATTTCTAACTAGCTAACGTAAAAATAGCATGAGACCAATGGTAATTGGGCGGAACTGCCTTTAGTATTCTTCAATGTATCGATAATGAAACTTAATAAATGAATAATCGCCATTTTCAGTTATGTAGGGCGTAGGGGTAGTAATCCCGAAGGGATTGTCTTGAAATTTTTTACAGTTACAGTATTTCTAACTAGCTAACGTAAAAATAGCATGAGACCAATGGTAATTGGGCGGAACTGCCTTTAGTATTCTTCAATGTATCGATAATGAAACTTAATAAATGAATAATCGCCATTTTCAGTTATGTAGGGCGTAGGGGTAGTAATCCCCAAGGGATTGTCTTGAAATTTTTTACAGTTACAGTATTTCTAACTAGCTAACGTAAAAATAGCATGAGACCAATGGTAATTGGGCGGAACTGCCTTTAGTATTCTTCAATGTATCGATAATGAAACTTAATAAATGAATAATCGCCATTTTCAGTTATGTAGGGCGTAGGGGTAGTAATCCCCAAGGGATTGTCTTGAAATTTTTTACAGTTACAGTATTTCTAACTAGCTAACGTAAAAATTGCATGAGACCAATGGTAATTGGGCGGAACTGCCTTTAGTATTCTTCAATGTATCGATAATGAAACTTAATAAATGAATAATCGCCATTTTCAGTTATGTAGGGCGTAGGGGTAGTAATCCCCAAGGGATTGTCTTGAAATTTTTTACAGTTACAGTATTTCTAACTAGCTAACGTAAAAATTGCATGAGACCCATGGTAATTGGGCGGAACTGCCTTTAGTATTCTTCAATGTATCGATAATGAAACTTAATAAATGAATAATCGCCATTTTCAGTTATGTAGGGCGTAGGGGTAGTAATCCCCAAGGGATTGTCTTGAAATTTTTTACAGTTACAGTATTTCTAACTAGCTAACGTAAAAATAGCATGAGACCAATGGTAATTGGGCGGAACTGCCTTTAGTATTCTTCAATGTATCGATAATGAAACTTAATAAATGAATAATCGCCATTTTCAGTTATGTAGGGCGTAGGGGTAGTAATCCCCAAGGGATTGTCTTGAAATTTTTTACAGTTACAGTATTTCTAACTAGCTAACGTAAAAATAGCATGAGACCCATAGTAATTGGGCGGAACTGCCTTTAGTATTCTTCAATGTATCGATAATGAAACTTAATAAATGAATAATCGCCATTTTCAGTTATGTAGGGCGTAGGGGTAGTAATCCCCAAGGGATTGTCTTGAAATTTTTTACAGTTACAGTATTTCTAACTAGCTAACGTAAAAATAGCATGAGACCAATGGTAATTGGGCGGAACTGCCTTTAGTATTCTTCAATGTATCGATAATGAAACTTAATAAATGAATAATCGCCATTTTCAGTTATGTAGGGCGTAGGGGTAGTAATCCCCAAGGGATTGTCTTGAAATTTTTTACAGTTACAGTATTTCTAACTAGCAAACGTAAAAATAGCATGAGACCAATGGTAATTGGGCGGAACTGCCTTTAGTATTCTTCAATGTATCGATAATGAAACTTAATAAATGAATAATCGCCATTTTCAGTTATGTAGGGCGTAGGGGTAGTAATCCCCAAGGGATTGTCTTGAAATTTTTTACAGTTACAGTATTTCTAACTAGCTAACGTAAAAATTGCATGAGACCAATGGTAATTGGGCGGAACTGCCTTTAGTATTCTTCAATGTATCGATAATGAAACTTAATAAATGAATAATCGCCATTTTCAGTTATGTAGGGCGTAGGGGTAGTAATCCCCAAGGGATTGTCTTGAATTTTTTTACAGTTACAGTATTTCTAACTAGCTAACGTAAAAATTGCATGAGACCAATGGTAATTGGGCGGAACTGCCTTTAGTATTCTTCAATGTATCGATAATGAAACTTAATAAATGAATAATCGCCATTTTCAGTTATGTAGGGCGTAGGGGTAGTAATCCCCAAGGGATTGTCTTGAATTTTTTTACAGTTACAGTATTTCTAACTAGCTAACGTAAAAATTGCATGAGACCAATGGTAATTGGGCGGAACTGCCTTTAGTATTCTTCAATGTATCGATAATGAAACTTAATAAATGAATAATCGCCATTTTCAGTTATGTAGGGCGTAGGGGTAGTAATCCCCAAGGGATTGTCTTGAAATTTTTTACAGTTACAGTATTTCTAACTAGCTAACGTAAAAATAGCATGAGACCAATGATAATTGGGCGGAACTGCCTTTAGTATTCTTCAATGTATCGATAATGAAACTTAATAAATGAATAATCGCCATTTTCAGTTATGTAGGGCGTAGGGGTAGTAATCCCCAAGGGATTGTCTTGAAATTTTTTACAGTTACAGTATTTCTAACTAGCTAACGTAAAAATAGCATGAGACCAATGATAATTGGGCGGAACTGCCTTTAGTATTCTTCAATGTATCGATAATGAAACTTAATAAATGAATAATCGCCATTTTCAGTTATGTAGGGCGTAGGGGTAGTAATCCCCAAGGGATTGTCTTGAATTTTTTTACAGTTACAGTATTTCTAACTAGCTAACGTAAAAATTGCATGAGACCAATGGTAATTGGGCGGAACTGCCTTTAGTATTCTTCAATGTATCGATAATGAAACTTAATAAATGAATAATCGCCATTTTCAGTTATGTAGGGCGTAGGGGTAGTAATCCCCAAGGGATTGTCTTGAAATTTTTTACAGTTACAGTATTTCTAACTAGCTAACGTAAAAATAGCATGAGACCAATGATAATTGGGCGGAACTGCCTTTAGTATTCTTCAATGTATCGATAATGAAACTTAATAAATGAATAATCGCCATTTTCAGTTATGTAGGGCGTAGGGGTAGTAATCCCCAAGGGATTGTCTTGAAATTTTTTACAGTTACAGTATTTCTAACTAGCTAACGTAAAAATAGCATGAGACCAATGATAATTGGGCGGAACTGCCTTTAGTATTCTTCAATGTATCGATAATGAAACTTAATAAATGAATAATCGCCATTTTCAGTTATGTAGGGCGTAGGGGTAGTAATCCCCAAGGGATTGTCTTGAAATTTTTTACAGTTACAGTATTTCTAACTAGCTAACGTAAAAATAGCATGAGACCAATGGTAATTGGGCGGAACTGCCTTTAGTATTCTTCAATGTATCTATAATGAAACTTAATAAATGAATAATCGCCATTTTCAGTTATGTAGGGCGTAGGGGTAGTAATCCCCAAGGGATTGTCTTGAAATTTTTTACAGTTACAGTATTTCTAACTAGCTAACGTAAAAATAGCATGAGACCAATGGTAATTGGGCGGAACTGCCTTTAGTATTCTTCAATGTATCGATAATGAAACTTAATAAATGAATAATCGCCATTTTCAGTTATGTAGGGCGTAGGGGTAGTAATCCCCAAGGGATTGTCTTGAAATTTTTTACAGTTACAGTATTTCTAACTAGCTAACGTAAAAATAGCATGAGACCAATGGTAATTGGGCGGAACTGCCTTTAGTATTCTTCAATGTATCTATAATGAAACTTAATAAATGAATAATCGCCATTTTCAGTTATGTAGGGCGTAGGGGTAGTAATCCCCAAGGGATTGTCTTGAAATTTTTTACAGTTACAGTATTTCTAACTAGCTAACGTAAAAATAGCATGAGACCAATGGTAATTGGGCGGAACTGCCTTTAGTATTCTTCAATGTATCGATAATGAAACTTAATAAATGAATAATCGCCATTTTCAGTTATGTAGGGCGTAGGGGTAGTAATCCCCAAGGGATTGTCTTGAATTTTTTTACAGTTACAGTATTTCTAACTAGCTAACGTAAAAATTGCATGAGACCAATGGTAATTGGGCGGAACTGCCTTTAGTATTCTTCAATGTATCGATAATGAAACTTAATAAATGAATAATCGCCATTTTCAGTTATGTAGGGCGTAGGGGTAGTAATCCCCAAGGGATTGTCTTGAATTTTTTTACAGTTACAGTATTTCTAACTAGCTAACGTAAAAATTGCATGAGACCAATGGTAATTGGGCGGAACTGCCTTTAGTATTCTTCATTGTATCGATAATGAAACTTAATAAATGAATAATCGCCATTTTCAGTTATGTAGGGCGTAGGGGTAGTAATCCCCAAGGGATTGTCTTGAAATTTTTTACAGTTACAGTATTTCTAACTAGCTAACGTAAAAATTGCATGAGACCAATGGTAATTGGGCGGAACTGCCTTTAGTATTCTTCAATGTATCGATAATGAAACTTAATAAATGAATAATCGCCATTTTCAGTTATGTAGGGCGTAGGGGTAGTAATCCCCAAGGGATTGTCTTGAAATTTTTTACAGTTACAGTATTTCTAACTAGCTAACGTAAAAATAGCATGAGACCAATGGTAATTGGGCGGAACTGCCTTTAGTATTCTTCAATGTATCGATAATGAAACTTAATAAATGAATAATCGCCATTTTCAGTTATGTAGGGCGTAGGGGTAGTAATCCCGAAGGGATTGTCTTGAAATTTTTTACAGTTACAGTATTTCTAACTAGCTAACGTAAAAATAGCATGAGACCAATGGTAATTGGGCGGAACTGCCTTTAGTATTCTTCAATGTATCGATAATGAAACTTAATAAATGAATAATCGCCATTTTCAGTTATGTAGGGCGTAGGGGTAGTAATCCCCAAGGGATTGTCTTGAATTTTTTTACAGTTACAGTATTTCTAACTAGCTAACGTAAAAATAGCATGAGACCAATGGTAATTGGGCGGAACTGCCTTTAGTATTCTTCAATGTATCGATAATGAAACTTAATAAATGAATAATCGCCATTTTCAGTTATGTAGGTGTAGCAATTGGCTTATCTTAGGAACGTCGTAAACTTCATCCTCGCGCACTGTAGTCATTTCGTTGTTTGCTGGAAAAAGGGGGAATTATATAATAATTGTACATAGTATTGTTGCAGTTGTGTTGTAAATGCAATTGTTGATGTGCATAGCAATGTACATGATTTATCTCAGCTGATGTCGAGGGTTGGTACAATCCAAGGTGTATGTGAGTTGTTTATTGTTGTTCTCGATATTTTTGGTCTAACAAGACAGATCAAGGCACTAGTTTTTTTTAGCGCACAATTTCTTGTCGGTCGAGTATTTGTTTACATTATATATATATATACAAAATTTTTTTTGATAATAGCGGGGATCAAAAAGGGGAATCGATGGGCTATATAAAGACACGGAAAAAAATGCGCAGGAGGCGAGTGGTTGATTCGTAATTAGAACGTTGTGATCGCAAAGAAAAAAAAAGTAAAATTAAAATAAATGATAAAGAGATATAAAATCCAGAAAAAAAAGTGATATTGATTGGATTGATTCTGTGTACATTAATGAATTGTTAAACGAAAAATCTAGAGCTTGTAGCTTAGAAATTAACTTAAAAATTGTTAAAATTATGTACGATAGTAGTAAATTGTGAAGTGTATTTTCTTAAAAGGCATAATGTATATGTTTCAAATAAAAATATGTATTGTATATAAAAAAAAAAATAATAATAATAATCTAATAAACTAAAATATATGTATGTAATTAAATTTAACTTTCGAAAAAATAATAAAAATTCAAGAATCTAATTATTTAAAAACAAAGTCAATCTATGTGAACAAAATTTATGTGTTTCATTTTGTTTTCGGTATACCACTAATACCGTATTTTCGTTTGGCGGGATTGTTGCTGGTCATCATTAGTGATTGTGTTAAGATAAGACCATAAAGTGATTCGATGTTATAGTGGGTGAAGAGCATGAACATTGTATAATGATAATAATAATATGCTGAGGCTACTAATAATAACGAATAATAAAATAAATTTAATAACAAATCCCAAATTAAACTCATATGTTCCGCCATTAATAATTTATTAAAATAATAGAAAATTAGTTAATAATAATTTATCATAAAGTGTTTCACCCTATGCATAAACAAAAATTTATACGCTAAATTGTTGCGTCTTATGGTCATTCATAGAAATCGTAATATCAAATACGATCGCAGTGTGGTTCATTTTGTGTACAACAATAAAACAAAATCAATTCGGTTTGTAATCACCACGAACCATACGTAAGCAAACAAATACCATCGAGGAAGTTACAACTAGTAACGTTATCATCTATAATAATAATACGAGTACATTTTGGCTGTTTCCACTACACCTGCAACCAACCAGTTTGATAAAAAAAGAGAGAACGAGGGCACACAAGGACACCATCACTCAACACATTGATTTGGTGACGTACAATTTTTTTTATGTTTTCTAAATTATTAATTATTTTCCCGTAGTAATCGATTTAACTTGCAATTTAACTTAATAGATTTTGTTGTTTATCTCTTTAAATTTTACAATCTTGTTTTGATTTCCCTTTAAATTTATTGTTGTATATCAGTTTTCATTCATACACAGTTTTTTCGTTTACTTTCATTGATGCTTTGTGAATGGATTTTAATTTTTTTATAATTTATTTTGCTTTGGCATACGAGTATTTATTTTTGGGAATATAAGTGTATATTTACAGTACGCGAAACAAGTTAGTGATATCATGTGTAAGCATTCTGCGCATTTCGTTTTCATTTTATTTTTGTAATGCTAGTTAGCGTTATGTTTTGAGGTGTTTTTATAAAATGAGATGAGCTTGGGATGTAGCGGTATATTATGGCGAACCATTATTTTTTTTTAATTATGTATAAACTCAATTAATTTATTTTGTAATATTTTTTTTGTAATAATGGCCTCCGACGCTTTAGTGAGTAATAGATCCCTCCCTAGCCACTGTTAGCTATCCGTTGTAGATAAAGTGTACCATGCGGCGTCGGATGACCCAAGCCATACGTCACAAATGGCGCCGAAACAGGGACCTGATTTTTTTTTGGGTCAAATAAAAAAATAATGTAGTGTTATAGAAATTGCAGTATTCGGTAAATAAATGTTAGGTAGCCCTAACAAGGCATCCGCGTGGCTTCTCCATGTAATAATTTTTTTAGAGTTGATTTTTTTTTTACCGCTTAAGGTCGCTTGCGGTGTCTGACTCTTAACTTTGAATATTTACCCTTAAGGTCATTTTGTTTTTTTTCAGTAACGTTCAATTTTTTTTATATAATCTATTCGAAATATTTCTTAAATAGCAATAAAACATGCCGTAAATCATGATCGACGGTTGGCAAAGCTGAGATACAATCGATTGTTCCGTGAATCGGTTCTCTTGTATTTATGTTTTGTTAATTTCTCATTGATAATTCAAATAATATTTATTTTGCATTTTACATTTAAATTTCAATCAACTTAATTTATTTCGTTTAGCCGGTTTTAGTTTAGTCTTTGAAGATAGACGATTAGTTTATTCGTTATTCGGTTGATGATTCGATGAATTCGAATTTCTCGTTTGCGATAAATGAAGTAATTTCTCTTCAATCGCTGAAATTCAATTTTGTTTATTTTTTTTTGTAGGTTTTGTAGTTATAATTTAAGTTTGGTTCCTTTTTGATTTGTTTTGATTATAATGGTTTCATCATACCAAGTTATCACAATAAAAAAAAAAAAAAAAAAAAAAAAAAAAAAAAAAAAAAAAGTTAAGCAATTGTGATAACTTAAATAAAATATACCAAGCTACTACTAAGTGATCATCTCATTCACATATGATAGTTATCAAAGAAAACTTTGTGATTGCAAATTTAATTTAATTCATTTTCGAATTCAATTAAAGTTTACGTGACGTTTAAGAATTTTCAATTTTTTTTATTATTTTTATTTTTTTTTGATTGTTGTTTGTATTTTATTTTTATTAATTCAATTTTTCCAATTTGATTTATTTGCGCCTACATATTAGTGCATTGTTCAGTTTTTGTTGCATGGGATTGTACTAAAGTCTTGATAGATTGCGTTCCAATTTTTAGTTGACAGCGCGTTTGAATTATAATTCAAGTCGCTATTAATTGTTGACGTAAACACATATTCACAATTTTGATTTATCTTTCATAAATCTTTTCATTCGTGGTTGTTGTAGTTACGTTTCTTAAAATTGTTTTTGGTTTATCGGTCTTCTCTAATTATTAACGTGTCGTTATTATGGAGCTTAAATTATTAACGGAAAGTTTATCTGCCGAAGAGCTAAGGGTTGAATATATTGTTCGTAACTTATCACCTTTGGAAGTGGGTGTAGAAGTGAAACTGTGTGATTTACTTCAGAAAGAATTTAAAAATTCTACCTTAAAGCCAAAATTGTCACATATTACTGACACTCCTGAGGAAGAATTGAATCTTATAGCATCAAAATTTGATGAAATAGAAGCACACTTAGAAACAATGGACGATAAGTCTTCGATAGAAAATAGACAGTCTGTTTTGATTAGATTAATGCATTGGAAGGAAAGAGCTGTGAGATTAGGAAATTCCTTTCCCAAATTACCCTCGATATCGTTGAACATCAAAACTTTTGAAAGAACTATCCGCAGTTTGGGCCGCGATTTAAAGAGATTTGACTCAAAAAGCCAAACAAATACACAATATGATACCAACAAACCATCAACCTCGAAAGGTGTTTCGCATTCCGAATCATTCAGATTAGAAGATCAAGGTTCGGATCGCCAGTGTGACGATTCCGATCTCGACGCAACGTTTGAAAGTAGGTTTTCTAAGAAGATAGAAGAAATGACAGAAAAGTGTTTAAATCGGCTTTCAAAAATACCAAGATCAACCACCTCTCATCAGACGCACCAATCGGAACCGGGGACATCAGGAAATCGTAGGCGAACTACCCGTGTTGAAAGTGGACGTGAAAGTAGGTCAGATTCTTCCCCAGAAAATCATTCGCGTATACGCCGGAGAGATAACAGCGAGTCTTTTAAGCGCTACAATAATAAATGGACTGATCCTACCAAATGGAAACTTTCATTTTGTGGAAAAGTCGGTAGTAGAGGAATTGATAATGTCCAAGATTTTATCATGCGGCTTGAAGAGCATGCATATCAAGACAATATACCGAAAAGAGAACTAGTGACTTTAATGAGGAACTTTGTGTCTGATGTTGCGGAAAAATGGTACTTTGTTTTCATCCGGAAGAATAAAAATGCGTCTTGGCGACAACTCAAGGCGGCACTGTTAGAGCGATTTAGCAGTTTAGAGAATGAGCGAGCACAACGACGGTACATACGAGGCAGAATGCAGGAAACTAAAGAATCATTCAATGATTTTATTTTAGAGATTGAGATGGCGAATTGTCGACTTTCTAGACCACTACCTGAAGAGGAAATTTTTGAAATTGTGGTGGATAACATGAATCCTGCGCTCAAAAACGCCACTCAAAATAAAGATTTCGATGATATCGAAGATTTGCGTAAGGTTTGTGCAAATTATGAGAAGCTATGGTCCACATCAGGCTACGACCCACGAAAACTAATTGAATCTCGGAACAAGCGAGTACGTATAGTAGAAGAGGTCTCTATTTTGAAACCTGAGATTCAAAGCAAATTTTCTAAGGAACATACCAGGTATACTAGAGAAAGTGAAAATTCCACACCAGAGAGTGATGACAACGAGCATCAAATCAACGCTTTCGAAGGCCGAAACAGTATTATAATTTGTTGGAATTGTAAAGATATTGGACACGCCTTCACTAAATGTCCAATGGAGAGAACTCATATGTTCTGCTACGGCTGTGGATTGGCTGGCAAAAATATCGATGACTGTTACCGTTGCCAGAAGAAGCGATCGGGAAATTTAAGTCCGGGCGCAGTCAGACATGGGGAACCGCGTTCGGAGAGAACCAAATTCCCCAGAAACCTTCAAGTAGCACCTCAGAACACACCATCGACCAGCAAAGATTAGATATTTCACCATTCACCACCACAGTCAACCAACGCTTGGTAAGAATCGTTCGCTATTGGAAAGAAAAAAAATATATAAGTCAAAACTGCTGTATATCAACCCTCACTGAATTTAAGGGAACTGATCCTCGTCCGTATTGCAGAATTCGTATTAAAGATAAAATTATGTTTGGGTTACTCGACAGTGGAGCTACATTAAGCGTCTTGGGTGAAGGAAGTGAAGAATTGATACAAAATTTTGGCATTCCATTGAAAAAAATAAATTCGACCATACAAACTGCAGACGGTTCAATGAATAAAGTTTTAGGGTATCTTACCTTACCAGTTACGTACATGGGAAAAACTGAACCCATAACATTTTGCGTTGTCCCTTCTCTCCGTTCAGAAGTATATTTAGGTATAGATTTCTGGAAAACCTTTGGAATAGCTCCACAGATCGTCTCTGAAATATCAACCAATTCCGACGGAAATAGACCAGAAAAAGTTAAACATAATTTAAATACTTGCCAACAGGAAAAACTTGATCGGGTTATCGCAAAATTTCCATCATTTTCTTCAAAAGGATTAGGCAGAACTCACTTAGTAACGCATATAATTGACGTCGATAGTGCTACTCCCGTCAAACAAAGGCATTACGCAGTGTCACCTGCCATACAGTCGTTAGTTTACGAAGAAATAGATAGAATGCTTTCCTTGGGCGTAATAGAAGAGAGCTCTAGTCCTTGGAGCAGTCCTATAGTGCTCGTCCGTAAATCTAATGGCAAAATGAGGCTTTGCCTTGATTCTCGCAAAATCAATCTAGTTACCAAGAAAGACGCCTACCCGTTACCAATTATTGATGGTCTATTAGGACGGCTCCAAGATACTAGATATATAACTACTATAGACCTCAAAGATGCCTTCTGGCAGATACCTCTTTCTGAGAGCTCAAAAGAGATTACAGCCTTCACAGTTCCAGGGCGTCCTCTCTATCAGTTCTGCGTCATGCCGTTTGGGTTGTGTAACGCACCCCAAACCATGAGCAGACTGATGGATCGAGTTATTCCGCACAGATTAAGAGATAAAGTATTTGTCTACTTAGACGATCTACTGATAATCTCTGCGGAATACGACGAACACCTGGAACTGTTGAAAACCGTTGCTGATTTATTGTCGGCAGCTGGACTAACGATAAACGTAGATAAAAGTCATTTTGTGCTGAAAGAAACGAGGTATCTGGGTTTTATAGTAGGAGAACAGGGGCTAAAAACAGATCCATCAAAAGTGGAAGCTATTCGAAATTTTCCAAATCCAACCACGGTAAAACAGACGCGTCGGTTTCTTGGAATGGCCGGTTGGTATCGCCGGTTCATTTCAAACTATGCCGAAATAACTGCCCCGATTACAAATTTGTTACGGAAAGGTGTAAAATTTGTATGGACTGACGATGCAGAGGAGGCGTTCCAGAAATTAAAAGACATGTTATGTAGTGCCCCAGTCCTTCACAATCCTGACTTTTCGAAGGAGTTTTATATTCGATGCGATGCAAGCACCCAGGGATTGGGTAGCGTTTTGTTCCAAAAAGATACCGAAGGCAACGAAAAACCAATTATCTATATGTCTCAAAAATTAAATCAGGCCCAACGGAATTATTCGGTAACCGAACTTGAGTGCTTGGCGGCGGTGGTTAGTATAAAAAAATTTCGGCCCTACATTGAGGGGTACCGGTTTACAGTGATAACAGACCACGCCAGCCTCAAGTGGTTGATGCAGCAGAAGGATTTAAGTGGTCGCCTCGCCCGCTGGAGTTTGAAACTACAGGGTTACGATTTTCAGATCATACACCAAAAGGGTTCCGAGAATGTCGTACCAGACGCGTTATCAAGAGTATACTGTGATACCATTGAAGAATTAAACGCAGACCTAAATTTGTCCAGTGATGATCTTTTTGACAGCTATAAAATCACAGATCCAACCTATATTGGGATAAGGCAAAAGGTTCTGTTAGATCCTAGCTCCTACCCTAATCTAATGATTCACCAAAATAGGGTTTTCATTCGTATAGAGCCAAAAAGACATATCTCACTTACCGACATACCAACATGGAAATTGTGGATTCCAAACGATTTGACCAAATCGCTTATTGAAAGAGAACATTGTCCTCCAGATGGTGCACATTGCGGAATTAAAAAGACTATTGAAAGATTGAGACGCATGTATTACTGGCCGAAAATGGCAAAAGAAATACACTATTTTATTGTGAAGTGCGATATCTGCAAACAGTCGAAAGCAATGAATACGTGTGGTCGCCCACCTCTAGGCAAGCAGGCAATATCTCAACGTCCATTCCAGAAAATTTTCATGGACTTATTAGGACCGTATCCACGAACTGCGAAAGGCAAGACTGTAATTCTGATCGTTTTGGATAACCTCACTAAGTTCGTGTACCTTAAAACATTAGCTAAAGCTACTGCAGGGCCTATCGTAGGGTTTTTACAAGATGAACTGTTTCCGCTTTTCAGTGTACCACAAACAATTCATACAGATAATGGAGTCCAGTTCATTGGAAAGGAATTTACCAGCATGGTTAAATCGTTAGGTATTCAACACATCAAAACGGCATACTACTCTCCGCAGAGTAATTCCTCTGAACGGGTGAATCGCTCAATTGTTGCAGCAATTCGAGCATACATTGGCGAGAAACATTCAACATGGGATAAATTCCTTCCCCAAATAGCATGTTCTCTGAGAAACTCAGTACACGATTCAACGGGGTTTTCCCCACACTTTTCACTTTTCGGTTATCACCAAATCATACATGCTGATGATTACAAACTATTGGGCGAACTAGATTTGTTGAGCGATGGTTCAGTCGACTGGATGAATACCACGGAACGCTTGGGTATAATACACGAACGAGTCCGTGAAAATTTACGGAAAGCATATGAAAAGTATTCAAAACGCTATAATTTACGTACTAGGAATCGGAACTTGTCCATTGGCCAGAAAGTATATGTGCGACAACATCCAAAAAGCAATGCTTCTGAAAAATATGTTGCGAAATTTACATACCCGTTTCTGAAAGCTTTCGTAAAGGAAAAACGTGGTAACGTGAATTATGTTTTGAGTGATGAGAAAGGTCAAATTCTCGGTACTTATCACTTGATGGACATTAAAACGTAATCGTGCGTTCCTTAAGATAATTCCATATTTTATTTTTCAGTTTTGAATTTGCAAAGGTGATATTGACAAATTCAAATCTGCCCTGTAGCAATTGGCTTATCTTAGGAACGTCGTAAACTTCATCCTCGCGCACTGTAGTCATTTCGTTGTTTGCTGGAAAAAGGGGGAATTATATAATAATTGTACATAGTATTGTTGCAGTTGTGTTGTAAATGCAATTGTTGATGTGCATAGCAATGTACATGATTTATCTCAGCTGATGTCGAGGGTTGGTACAATCCAAGGTGTATGTGAGTTGTTTATTGTTGTTCTCGATATTTTTGGTCTAACAAGACAGATCAAGGCACTAGTTTTTTTTAGCGCACAATTTCTTGTCGGTCGAGTATTTGTTTACATTATATATATATATACAAAATTTTTTTTGATAATAGCGGGGATCAAAAAGGGGAATCGATGGGCTATATAAAGACACGGAAAAAAATGCGCAGGAGGCGAGTGGTTGATTCGTAATTAGAACGTTGTGATCGCAAAGAAAAAAAAAGTAAAATTAAAATAAATGATAAAGAGATATAAAATCCAGAAAAAAAAGTGATATTGATTGGATTGATTCTGTGTACATTAATGAATTGTTAAACGAAAAATCTAGAGCTTGTAGCTTAGAAATTAACTTAAAAATTGTTAAAATTATGTACGATAGTAGTAAATTGTGAAGTGTATTTTCTTAAAAGGCATAATGTATATGTTTCAAATAAAAATATGTATTGTATATAAAAAAAAAAATAATAATAATAATCTAATAAACTAAAATATATGTATGTAATTAAATTTAACTTTCGAAAAAATAATAAAAATTCAAGAATCTAATTATTTAAAAACAAAGTCAATCTATGTGAACAAAATTTATGTGTTTCATTTTGTTTTCGGTATACCACTAATACCGTATTTTCGTTTGGCGGGATTGTTGCTGGTCATCATTAGTGATTGTGTTAAGATAAGACCATAAAGTGATTCGATGTTATAGTGGGTGAAGAGCATGAACATTGTATAATGATAATAATAATATGCTGAGGCTACTAATAATAACGAATAATAAAATAAATTTAATAACAAATCCCAAATTAAACTCATATGTTCCGCCATTAATAATTTATTAAAATAATAGAAAATTAGTTAATAATAATTTATCATAAAGTGTTTCACCCTATGCATAAACAAAAATTTATACGCTAAATTGTTGCGTCTTATGGTCATTCATAGAAATCGTAATATCAAATACGATCGCAGTGTGGTTCATTTTGTGTACAACAATAAAACAAAATCAATTCGGTTTGTAATCACCACGAACCATACGTAAGCAAACAAATACCATCGAGGAAGTTACAACTAGTAACGTTATCATCTATAATAATAATACGAGTACATTTTGGCTGTTTCCACTACACCTGCAACCAACCAGTTTGATAAAAAAAGAGAGAACGAGGGCACACAAGGACACCATCACTCAACACATTGATTTGGTGACGTACAATTTTTTTTATGTTTTCTAAATTATTAATTATTTTCCCGTAGTAATCGATTTAACTTGCAATTTAACTTAATAGATTTTGTTGTTTATCTCTTTAAATTTTACAATCTTGTTTTGATTTCCCTTTAAATTTATTGTTGTATATCAGTTTTCATTCATACACAGTTTTTTCGTTTACTTTCATTGATGCTTTGTGAATGGATTTTAATTTTTTTATAATTTATTTTGCTTTGGCATACGAGTATTTATTTTTGGGAATATAAGTGTATATTTACAGTACGCGAAACAAGTTAGTGATATCATGTGTAAGCATTCTGCGCATTTCGTTTTCATTTTATTTTTGTAATGCTAGTTAGCGTTATGTTTTGAGGTGTTTTTATAAAATGAGATGAGCTTGGGATGTAGCGGTATATTATGGCGAACCATTATTTTTTTTTAATTATGTATAAACTCAATTAATTTATTTTGTAATATTTTTTTTGTAATAATGGCCTCCGACGCTTTAGTGAGTAATAGATCCCTCCCTAGCCACTGTTAGCTATCCGTTGTAGATAAAGTGTACCATGCGGCGTCGGATGACCCAAGCCATACGTTACATAGGGCGTAGGGGTAGTAATCCCCAAGGGATTGTCTTGAATTTTTTACAGTTACAGTATTTCTAACTAGCTAACGTAAAAATTGCATGAGACCAATGGTAATTGGGCGGAACTGCCTTTAGTATTCTTCAATGTATCGATAATGAAACTTAATAAATGAATAATCGCCATTTTCAGTTATGTAGGGCGTAGGGGTAGTAATCCCCAAGGGATTGTCTTGAATTTTTTTACAGTTACAGTATTTCTAACTAGCTAACGTAAAAATTGCATGAGACCAATGGTAATTGGGCGGAACTGCCTTTAGTATTCTTCATTGTATCGATAATGAAACTTAATAAATGAATAATCGCCATTTTCAGTTATGTAGGGCGTAGGGGTAGTAATCCCGAAGGGATTGTCTTGAAATTTTTTACAGTTACAGTATTTCTAACTAGCTAACGTAAAAATAGCATGAGACCAATGGTAATTGGGCGGAACTGCCTTTAGTATTCTTCAATGTATCGATAATGAAACTTAATAAATGAATAATCGCCATTTTCAGTTATGTAGGGCGTAGGGGTAGTAATCCCCAAGGGATTGTCTTGAATTTTTTTACAGTTACAGTACTTCTAATTAGCTTACGTTATAATATTGTGTGGCCGATGGTAATTTTGCGTAATTTTGTGTTTTAACACAACCAGGTTTGTTTATAGTATAAATAAATTAAGGTCAATTAATTATGATTTCTTATTAAAGAAATTTACATAATTTTTTATTAATAACTAACGTTTTTAGAATAATTAAATGTTTGTTTATTAAATCTTAAAATCATATTTTCAAAATAAAATAAATTATATTTATATTTTAAAATAATTAAAATATTGACCCCTAAATATATGCAATTGAATAGCCTGTGACATTTAGTAAGATTTAGTAAAAACTTCACTCGCGTATATTTACCATGTTCTATCCATGTTTTTCAGTGTCACAACTTTATCTACGCTATTCTAAAATAAATTTTAAAAAGTGTGAACGTCTCTAGGAGCGGTAATAGAAAAAATAGAAAATGGATTGAAATCAAAAACCATAGTTGTTTAAAAATACGTCGGACTTGTTTAAAATCATCAAAATTAAATCTTGTTTACCACACACGTGGGGTTTTGATTTAGCTATTCGGTCATATAGGTGAGACCCCGTGAATATTTCTAGGATCGCAGATATAAAATCTCCAAAATAGCTATCTTTAGAAGTAAAAAAAACATTTCATTTATTTATTATTTATTTATTCAAAAAATATAACGAATTTTGTGCCGAAAAAACGACAGAAGCAAATTCGCGTAATACATAAAAATACAACATAATCCTAATATTTACAAAATTAAATGATTTTTATCTCATCTTTTATCACATTTTATATGACATCGGTATAAAATGTGATAAAAGCTTACAATAAAATGACTAAGATACTACTACTATTACTACTACTATTACTACCATTACCACTACAACTACTTTTACTACTAAATTTCAACTTCATAACATGTGACTAAATACATCAAGTTTTATGTAATAACCCTGAATAAAAAGGAGATATCAACAGTTTCAAACAGCCATTGTTTAACTTTAATTAAAAAGGACTTCAAATGAATGTCCTTCCTAATGTAAATTGGTAACGCATTAAAAAAGGTTGGTGCAGTGACCTGAATAGAGCGTCGGAAGTGGTCATTGAAGAATCTTGGGATGTTACAAAGAAATTGATGGTTACCGCGAAAATTGTAACGAAAATCGCTTCTCATTATTTGTTGACCACTTCGATTAAAAAAAACTCTCAATACCTTATAAACATACAAATGTTTCAACGGCAAAATATTCGTCGTAAAGAATAAATTCCATGATGGTTCAGTTCTTGGTTTCTTTAGATATATTCTCAAAATCATTTTCTGTAGAACATATAAAGGATACAAAGTAGCAGCATAACAACCACCCCAGCACGACAATCCATATTCCAGTTTAGCCATAACTAGTGCATGGTAAGCTATTTTTAGAACCGACGGAGGGCAATAGTCACGAAGAAGGTAGAAAATTCAACTGCTAGAATTTTCTACCTTCTTCGTGACTATTGCTGACAGATACTGGTTGACAGAATTAACATGCGTTTTCCAATTAAGGCAAGTGTCCAAGTGAACACCAAGATATTTAAACGAGTCAACTTGTTCGATATCAAAACACTCAGAGTGGCAACCACTAGACGCACATTCATACCTGCTGTGATTAGTCACCCGCGGCAAAATAGACATATTAAAGCTACCAGACAATTTAAACAACATGAATTTAGTTTTCCGGTTTAAGATCAGGCGATGCTTGTCGAACCATGAGAGTAACACTTTTAGATCAGAATTGATCATCGAAATAACGTTGCTGGGAGAATTCCCACAGTAAGCCAGAGCTATGTCATCAGCAAATCCGGTTGAATAACCATGAAGATTCAATTTAAATACGGAGTTTGTATAAATGAGAAACAGCAGAGGGCCTAATACTGAACCCTGGGGAACACCAACGTCAATAAATTTCGGATCGCTTAAATTATCATTAATCTTAACTCTTACCGATCTACCATCTAAATACGATGCAAAACGTATTTGCCACTCCCCTAAACCCTATATCATACATAATAGATAGCAGAAGCTTGTGATCAACCATATCAAAGGCTTTAGCTGTATCTGTATCAATAAATAAAGCACCGCAACTATTACCTTTATTTAAACCAACGTTGATTGTATTTAGAAAATCTAACAAGGCTGATTCGGTACTCATACCATGACGAAAACCATGTTGATGGATACTCAGCACACCCGTTTTATCTAAAAACCTGGAAACCCTATTTTTAACTACCTTTTCAAGAACCTTCAGGATTACTGGCTGCAAGGCAATAGGTCTATAATTACCTTTATCAAGGCGATTACCCTTCTTGAAAAGGGGAATTATAGTTGCTGTTTTCAGTCGATCGGGTACAACTCCCATCTCAAAGGAAAGGTTGAAAATGTGTGCAAGAACGGGACTAATATGCCCAGCAATGGCTTTTAATATATAATTACTCAGGCCAACGTTATCAATTGAGTATTTAGGTTCTAAAGCACAAATAATTGAAAAAACTTCATTACTAGATACTGGGGTCATAAAAAACGTTGTCGGACCGAAATCAAAAGGCAAATCGAAACTAGATGACGTGTTGATAGAGTTAAATTTAGCACCTAAATCTTTAGCAACACTAGAAAAATAACAATTAAACTCATTAGCAATTTCTAGATCACTCGTAAGAAGTTCTCCGTTCTGTGCTAAAATAGATTTGACTAGTGAAGTTTTATGTTTGCGAGTCAGAATCTCGTTCACTAAAATCCAGTTTTTTTTTATATCACCGCGGTTAGCAGAAAAACGCCTAGAATAATAGATTTCCTTTTCTTTTTGATATCTGCGTTAATTATGGTGCACATTCTGTTATAGCTATCACGAAGTACTGCATTATCAGGACGCCTATTTAACTTAGACCGCAGTTTATTCCTTTTATTAACACGTCGCGCAAGGTCAAAGGAGATCCAAGGCTGCAGGCGTTTAATTTTAGACGAGCAATATGTGTAGCAGCTTTCCAAGATAGTTAAAATATTATCCAAAAATATCTCAAGAGCTAGCGATGGATTGCATTTAGCAAATCGTTTTACGATTTTCTCGTGTTTATTTTAAATCGTTAGAAAATTATTTCTTCTTTTTTTTAACAGAAAGTATTAATTATCCAGTAGATTTAATGTCCCTTGAAGGTCAATTAACACCCCCCCCCCCCTTTCATTCACACACACCACCCATTCACTCAATTACAGTATAAAGCTGCACAATTACAGTATACATGGAGCCATGTCAACGTGTACGCTGACATGAACGGTGAGTCGGCGCTGAATACTGCACTTCAACACAAATTTAACACTCCAAACTGTTGGTACTAATTTTGGTTTGTTTTCACAATCATCCTATAACTTTGGTAACCTATTTCAATTAACTTTGAACAGTGTAGTAGGCGGCACACCAGTGCGTCATTTTGTTCCCAATAATTAAATTGCTGCGAATTTGATAATTTGTAAACTGGGAGTTTATACAACATGTAAAAAACCAAATAAATTACCTAACTCAAAATAGGAATACAAAAATTCGTAAAAAATTTGCTGTTCTGGTTAGGAAGTTTCAATTAGGCTGGCTGGATAAATCAATTTAGATATCTATTTTATATGCTAACGGAAACTGAGTCCAAATCTCTTCCATGGCGTGTTAATGGACCTTTATCATATTTTCTCAAAATCATAAAGAAATAAAAAATTTGTAGGAAATTTGTTATTCACATTTTGTCCTCAGAGATTTGATTTCCATTTTAAAGTCCTGTTATAACCTGGAATAGCTTTAAAGGGTTGCTAAATTGCTTATCCAACCAGCGTACTTGAAACGTCCTAACTAGAATAGCAACTTTGTTATTAAATTTTGTATTTCAATTTAGAGTTTGAGCGAAATGGTAAACGCCTTAAATTAACACGGCTTTCCAGATATTTTGGACTCACGTCACGTGCGCATCTAAATAGGTTATTAAATTGCTCATTTAGCTAACCTGATTGAAACCTTCTAAACGGCACAGCAAATTTATTAATAATTTTTTATGTTTCGGTTATTATGAGTAAGTGATATAATTTTGAGTAGAGCTGGGATTAAGTTGTTGCAATATGTCGTCTTATTCGCATGAAATCCAGAGACTTCGACTGTGGTTCCGTGAGTACCTTAAACAGGTTGTTAAATTCTTCTTCCGTCAATTTTAAATGGATTTTCTTAACCAGGGCAGCAAGTTTGTTAAGAATTTTAGTATTTATTTATTGAGTTTGAGCGAGAATGATAAACGGCCATTAACACGCCATCTTAGAGATTTGGATTCAATTTCCGTGAGCTCTAGCAGACCATACCCTGTCATTGCTCAATAACAAATAACTTCTTATCCAAGAATATAATTTTATCACCAGTGTATCCACTGATCTATATTACATGGATACGACATGTCAAAAACTATATGGTAGAGCAAAAATAGTTCTACGTTTGTGACAAAGACAGAAAAATTTTCTGTCTTTTCTTGAATTCTGAATTTTCGAAAATCAAATTAATGTAAACAGAAAACTAGTTCCTATGAGTTTTTGACGTTTGACGTTTTGACGACACGAACTTTTTTTTTATTCGAAATATTTGCAGGAGAGCATTTGAAATATTAAGGGAAATAGCAAGAAGAAATTTGCATACAAAAGCGGTACCACATGAATTAAATGAATAAAATGTGATTTATAATTTAAACCATTTGAATATTATTATTTGTTCATGACTATAATAATAAAAAACCAATTTCAGAAAATTTCGAAATTAAATCTATCTTCGGTACGGTCCTATCTTTCGAAAATATTTTTTTAAAGCAAGAGGTGTGTATAAACGAGCGATATGACTATAAAAAAAGTGCTCCCTCTTTTTGCTGTTGTTTTATATGGTTTCTGACATTGATGTCGTATCCATGTATATAGATCAGTGAGTGTATCAAGCTAAAATATTATGTGCTATTTCAGACGGTCGTTGATTTTTATTTTTCGCGTTGTAAAATTCTAAATTAATATTTTATTGCATAATTACGAATAAAGAGTTTTCTGACGTCGTGCATGACAATTATCTAATTACACTACAGTTTGGTTTACCCACAAAGGACTGCACAACTTAAAAACACAAAATATTAGAGGAGGTTCTGATAATATTTTTGTCGGTTTTGTTGAGGTGCCGCTTATAAAGTTATAAAATCACCACCAGCCACAAGAGGATTAACGTCTCTGGATGAAAAAAATCGCGGATCAAAATAAATAAAAACCAAAAACAAGAAAAACAGATTTCGAAATTCCCCATATGCACTGCACGCTTCGTTATAAATGAGCTGCTATGCTCAAAACAGGGCGTGCAGTTTACAAAATTACTATAAACTAGTAAATAATTAAATAAATATTTCAAGGTGCTTTTTTAGAGGATTGATATTTTTTTGTATTTATTTAAAATGCTATCTGTTTTGGGGTCAAGGCCCATCCTGCCCTTCGTGGTTATGCTTTTTACTTCCTTACTTTATGTCTACTCAGCCAACTCGAGGACGTAGGGTTATAGGACCAATTGAAGACCATCTGCAAATTACAAGCTGGCCAGGCCAGCGGCCCTTGGGTTTTCACACCGACAGGGGGTCATAGATGTGTTACATTTCACCACAGATTGAAATCAGTTGGCGAAGTTTCACTTTGTATCCTCCCCTTATCGGGATTCCAACCTGGTATCTCAAGATTCAAACGCCAAAGCCATTTGATTCACCTCCATCAACTTACGTGTTTTGAAAAGCATTATTTTTGGATTATCTGAATTTCACATTCCTTCAAACCCTTAAAAATTAAATAGTAGATCAATTGAATCGTTCGTTACTCATAGTTTTGCTTCCACAAACTACCTTAGAATTAGAAGGCATCAATAAGCGAATATTTTTAGATAGACATTTGTCAGTTTAAGCTATATGAACAGTTTGAAAAAATTCTCTTGGATATTGATTATAAGGATTGATCAAAACCACAACAATTGAGTAGTAGGTCACTTGAATCGTACATAGTATTCATAATTTTGAATAAATCGTTCAGTACTCATAATACAGAACGGTTAAATTGATCTACTAATCAATTCTTTGGGTTGTGATCTTACCTCAAAATCACCAACATGCTTTCTTCAAACTGTTCTTATAGATTAAACTAACCAATATCTATCTAGCAATATCCGCTTATTGATGTCTTCGTAATTCAATTTTTCGGTGACGTTTTAGTTTTAATAGTAATTTTAGAATACAATTTATGATGTTAATTTTTTATTATTTGGTTATTTAACCTTTATGTAAGTGACAAGGAACAGTTGTATCTTTTTCGCTTTCAATCAAACATTTTTTTTTATTTTCGCCCTGAACTGCATGCATGATGATTTTATTTAGCCATTGTTGACATTTCTAAAGTCGATTTTAATTATTATAAACTAAAGTTTTTTTTTTTTTTTTTATTAATAAAATTTTATTTATTTATTTATATTACGACTGAGTCTTGCACCCATTTAGTAATTTACATTGCATAATAAAGTATTTTGATTAGTCGGCGTAATCAAGTGATTATCCCCAGTTTCATGTAACTCCTCAGATTTTTCGCCACAGTAAGTCTACTGACCTCCTGGTCGCGATAAGTCAAGTGGTTTGGTTCTTTGCAGTCTTCTTGTTGTTGTAGTAGTCAGCATATAGCGTATGTCCAGATTTTCATGCTGGTGCAGACGTTGTAGGTGTTTTGTTGCATGATGCTTAATTTCATCCGCGACAAGCTCGATCTTTAGATCTCGATGGAGGTTGTCGTTTCGAATGTACCACGGTGCATTAACTATACATCGCAGGATTTTATTTTGAACTGTTTGTATGATTTTGATATTTGTTTTCTTGGCACAACCCCAAAGTTGGCTACCATATGTCCATACAGGTTTCAGGATTTGTTTGTACAGCAGCAGTTTGTTATGGATCGCAAGTTCAGATTGTCTCCCTAAGAGCCAATGCATTTTTCTAAATTTTATGTTTAGTTCTTCTCTCTTCTTTTTTATGTGTTCCTTCCATCTAAGTTTAGCATCTAAGGTCATGCCGAGATATTTAGCAGTGTTTGCATGCGGTACTACTATCGAGTTTATCATTATTGGTATATGATCAACTTTTAGATTTGTAAAGTTGACTTGAATTGATTTTGCTTCATTTAATTTGATTCGCCATTTCTTTGTCCAATTACATATTTGGTTAGTAGCTTTCTGTAATTTACTAGTGGAGTCATGGATGTTCTTTGCTGTTGCAAGTATTGCGGTGTCATCGGCAAAAGTCGCCATTGTTGCTTCTGTAGTTGGTATATCTCTAGTATATAGGAGATAGAGGATTGGCCCAAGAACACTTCCTTGTGGTACTCCTGCTGTTATTCTTTTTAGTTGGGAGTATTCATTCTCATACTTTACTCGAAAGTGCCTCTCTGATATGTATGATTTTAAAATTTGAAAAAATTGCTCCGGAAGATCTCGATGAAGTTTGAATTCTAACCCCTGGTGCCATACTTTGTCGAATGCTTGCGCTACGTCAAGGAATATGGTTGAGCATATTTGTTTGCTTTCTAGTGATTTCTCGATTACATCAGTAATTCGATGTACTTGTTCTATCGTAGAATGGTTTTCCCTAAATCCAAACTGATGTGAGGGGATAAGTTTCCTTTCTTCGATAATTGGTTTTAGTCTTTTAAGAAGAACCTTTTCAAATAGTTTCGATAATGTTGGTAGCAGCGAAATTGGCCTATATGAAGCTTTATCATTCGGAGGTTTGTTCGGTTTAAGTATCATAATTACTTCTGCAACTTTCCATTGTCTTGGTACATACATTAGTCGAAATGCTGCATTAATTATATGCACTAGCTTCCTCAACGCTTTATCAGGTAACACTTTTATTATCTGGCCCGTTATAAGATCATATCCTGGAGCCTTATATGCATTCAGATTATTCTTGATTTCCCATTTTAGTTCTTGCAACGTTACAGGTGTAATTTTTAGTTCATCCTGTTTATTTATCGGGATGATATTTTCCTCTTCCGTTTGTTTGGGGTAAGGTTGGAATGTTTCTTCAAGGTGATTTGCAAACAAATCTGCTTTCTGTTTAGCATTTCGGGCCCAATTTTCTTTATTTTTAATTGGAGGAACCTGAAGTTTGGGTCTTTTAAGATTCTTAGTTGCTTTCCATAATGAATAATCAGTATCTTTTAGCCCAGTTAGAGTGCTGAGGTATTTATTAACTGATTGATTTTTAATGTCTTTTATGAGGTATTTTAGTTGGTTACACAAATGGTTAAATACCCTCTTATTTTCCGAATTTCGATTTTTTTGCCAATTCTTCCGTGCTTTTCTTTTATTTTTAAGAAGTTCTCTCACTTCCTCTGGATAGCTGATATTGCGCTTCATTTTTTTACTATTATTTGGAGTGCTTTCCCACGCAGCACTTTGGATATTATGGATGAGTTTATCTAGTTCGTCTTCTATTTGGGCTGGTCCCTGTATTGGGTTTTGCAGACTAATTCTTTCTGTTAATTGTGTTTTGAAGAGATCCCAATTGGTTTTGAAGCTCGTTAATTTCGGGTTGCTTTCTTTCATAATTATTGTTTGGCTAAGTATCATAATAACTGGTGAATGATCTGATGATAGACTTTCACTGCTCTCTATATGTATATAATTATCTGAAATCCCTCTTGTAATAAAGAAGTCTATAAGATCTGGAGTCTTACTGATATCCGTAGGCCAATAGGTTGGTGTACCGCCTGAGTGAAATTCGCATTTTAGTTGTTTTCCTGCTGCGAACAGTTCTTTTCCCTTAGCAGTCGTTAACCGTGATCCCCAATAGGTGTTTTTTGCATTATAGTCCCCTCCAATTAAAAAGACACTTCCTAGTGTTTTTAGAAGATTAGTATAATCTACTTGTTTGAGATTGTATCTAGGAGGGCAGTATATTGCTGATATACTACAAGTTTTACTATTGTTTAATTGTATTTTGATTGTTGTGACTTGCATGGAAAGTTTCTCGACTTTAAGTTCTTCGTTATGTTTTATATAATCTTTTATGATGATAGCTGATCCACCTCTAGCTTTGTTCTCTGGATGTAATGCATGGTAGCAATTATATCCTTTTATTTTACAGAATGAAGTTTTGGTGAAATGGGTTTCTGATATGAGACATATATCTATATTATGCATGTTTAAAAATATATCTAGTTCTTGAATGTGGTGCAATAGCCCATTCGCATTCCAGGTTACGATTCGCAATGTTTTATTCATTTCTTTGGTTTATAATTCGATTTTATATAATTTATATTTTGATACACTCGATCAAGGTTTTCCTCTACTTTTTTATTGAAACTTGTTTGTGATTTCATTTCTTCTAGTGTGTTCTGCAGACTCATTTCCTGTGAAATGAGTCTTTTGTTGAGGTTCTCTAGATTTTTCAGTATGTCCTGTAAAACGAGATCCACTTTTAACTGTTTCTGCTCTGATTGCCGAACTATTTGTGCATAAGTAACGTTTTCATTTACTCGCTCTCTTTGTATGTTAAAATTAGGAGTTGACGATTTAAGCTCCGTGGTTTTTTTTATAGATTGTACATTTATACTTAATAAACACATTTTTATTAATCACTTGTTTTTTGTTCCGCAGAATATTTTGAATGTCTTTCAAAAAGTTTAAAAAATCACTCGATCGATTTCGACTTGATAGGTCATCATCAGAAGTATCTACTGATTTGTATTAGTAAAAATTTTTGTTATATAATAGAAAAAAGCAAAATATAATAAAAGAAGGAGAGAAGAAAAAATAAGCAATAAAAATTAATCTACGGATCGCGCAGGTAGGCGATGAGTCATATGTAGGTTGAGTAACAAAATTCAAGGTATATTATTGCGTACGTGAGAATAGAAAAGGGCGGGGTCTGTAATTGGTGAGAACCGGATTTCTCTTTGTTCGTTAAGGATATTTTGGTTAAGAAATATTGATTTTCGAATTTCGTAAGATTCTAAGGTATCTAAACGTCTGCCTTTGGGTTGTATATGTAATATGTCTAAATTGTTCAAGCTAGCTGTATGATTTTCTGAAGTTAAATGGTTATGGAAAGTTGATTGATTGCAACCAGATAAATGTTCCTTAGCTCTAACTCCAAAATTGCGCCCAGTCTGACCAATATAGGAGAAACTACAATCATTGCAATTGATCCTATAGACATCAGATTTGGAAAGGCGATCAACTCTAGGTTTATTGTTAAAAATCATTTTCTTTATTGTGTTATTATTATAAAAAGCAAAACTAATATTGGTATAATTGGACACGATGTTGATAATCCGTTGGCTCGTTTTTCCTATATACTCTAAGCGACGCCAATTTTCCCGCGTTGGACTATCCGGTGGATAGTCCCTCTCTGTATATAGGAAAAACGAGCCAACGGATTAGCAACATCGTGTCCAATTATACCAATATTAGTTTTGCTTTTTATAATAATAACACAATAAAGAAAATGATTTTTAACAATAAACCTAGAGTTGATCGCCTTTCCAAATCTGGTGTCTATAGGATCAATTGCAATGATTGTAGTTTCTCCTATATTGGTCAGACTGGGCGCAATTTTGGAGTTAGAGCTAAGGAACATTTATCTGGTTGCAATCAATCAACTTTCCATAACCATTTAACTTCAGAAAATCATACAGCTAGCTTGAACAATTTAGACATATTACATATATAACCGAAAGGCAGACGTTTAGATACCTTAGAATCTTACGAAATTCGAAAATCAATATTTCTTAACCAAAATATCCTTAACGAACAAAGAGAAATCCGGTTCTCACCAATTACATACCCCGCCCTTTTCTATTCTCACGTACGCAATAATATACCTTGAATTTTGTTACTCAACCTACATATGACTCATCGCCTACCTGCGCGATCCGTAGATTAATTTTTATTGCTTATTTTTTCTTCTCTCCTTCTTTTATTATATTTTGCTTTTTTCTATTATATAACAAAAATTTTTACTAATACAAATCAGTAGATACTTCTGATGATGACCTATCAAGTCGAAATCGATCGAGTGATTTTTTAAACTTTTTGAAAGACATTCAAAATATTCTGCGGAACAAAAAACAAGTGATTAATAAAAATGTGTTTATTAAGTATAAGTGTGTTTCGCCAAGTGCCTACGGCAAATAGCGTTAAAAGTGATTGTACATTTCTTGGTGTATCTGGTTTGCGTGATTTATCTCTCATTTTTTGTAGCTCTACTGCTACTTCACATCCTCTGTAGTTGGCTGGATGCTGGCCATTACAGTTGATACACTTCGGTGTTGTAATTCGGGGAACTGTGCAGTCGTTTCCTGCGTGTTTTCCTGCACATTTAACACATCTTGCTTCACGATGGCAGTTCTTTTGTGTATGATTATAATCTTGACAGTTTTTACATTGCGGTATTAGTCGAGTGACCTTTCTCGGTGTTTCTATTTTAACTCTGAGGTTGAGGATAGCCTTAATATTATAGATATTTTCGATTTTTTCTTGGTTGTTGAAGGTTAGCATGAATAGTGGGAGACCTCTTCTCATGATTTCAACATTTCCCTCTCTGTTTTCTCGTCTCTCTTTTCTGATGATGTTGACTGCATCGATTATTTTCAGACCTTTGTTTTGCAGGTCCTCAATAATTTCATCTTTTGAACAAGTGGATGAAGACCTCTTGCCATTACTTTAATTGGTCGATCATTTTTATCCTCGTAGGTGAGGACCATGAGAATTTAACTGGTGACCATGAGAATTTAATTTGTTAGCTAGAGCTTTATAATCTTCAGGCTCTGTTGTATTTATTTTCCAAGTATTACTACTGAGCGATATTATCTTGTAGTCATTACGTACTACTTCTTTCATCAGTTTCTGAATACTACCGTGGTTTGTAATTCCTAGAATATTGATCGGGGGTGGGGCCTGTTTCTTCTTTTCTGGCTCGTGTACTTTTAATGCATTAGTTGCAATGACAGTTTTAGTGTGAGTTTGAATTGGCTCAACTTCTGGTGATGATTCAGCTTTCCTCTTGCTTAGGTTGGTTTCTTTTCTTGGTTTCTTATTTGCTCTCTTGGATTTCTGTAGTATCCAATTGGTTTCCCTTTCAAGCTCATCTTCATCAGTGTGATACTCGACTTGATCTGTGAGTACTTGAAATTGGTTGTTCATTATTGCTAAGTTTCCCGCGTTGTTATTTTTATTTACAGTTTCCTTTAGCATAAGGTTTTCTTTTTTTAGCACGGCAACTTCATTATTCAGCTGCGCAATTAATTTCTCCATTTTTTCAAACTTATTTATTAACTCCGCGTTATTTATTATAACTGATTTTGCACTGGGCATGGCTTCAGAAGCTTGTTTGATAGCTATTGGGTTATGCTTCATAGTAGAGGTATTTTCCTTCTCATTGTTAAGTTCACCCAGTGTGGTGATCTCTGGCGGTGGAGTGGTTGGTGGTGTTCTAGGAAGTGCCGTACTTCTTTTACCAAAGGGCCATTCATTTGTCGCTTGTTCTGTGCTTCCAGTAGTACTAGGAAAAGGATCAGCCTGGTTGCCTACCGATAATTTCCTTTGCAATGTCGTGTTGCTCCCTCCAGAATCCGTGGAGCAGCCCGATAGATCGGGGTGGGATTTAGAATCTAAGTTCTGACCCACCTGGAGTATGTTATTGTTTATACCCGACATCTCATCTTTTTGTTGACTATCTGCTATACTGTTTCTCTACTACGTAGGGATTGGATACCACAACCGTTCGATCTACAGTACATTGCCCAGGATGCGCCACATGGAGGCTGTCAACTAGCACCCCATAAACTAAAGTGAGGAATAAAATTATTTAGTTAACATAAATAAAATAATACGCCTAAACGATTGTCAAAGGTACGTTTGTACCTATCTATCCTCCTTGAGCGAAGCCAACGAAAAAAAGAGAAATTAATCAAATAACATAAAAAACACCTATTTTCCCCCGATTTTCCCCGGATGTCTTTCGGATTTCTACAGGATTTCCAACAGATTTACCCCGGATTTACCAAACATTTCCCACGGATTTCCCCAGAATTTCCCGTATTTCTTCCAGATTTCCCCGATTTTCCCTGATTTCCTCGCACCTTCCCAGGGTTTCCTCTAGATTTCCTCCAGGTTTGCTCCGGATTCCCCTAGGATTTCACCCAAATTTTCTCAGGTTTTCTTTCGGATTTCTCCCGGAAAGTAAACACTGATTGCATTTTGTAATTGTTTCTGCGCGTTCGTTACAAATTGGCCGCGATCGACCAGCATTTTCTAGTTTTTTGTTGAAATGATGAAGTTGTCCGACAATTAAAGCAACTTTATTCCGGATTTAGTGGAAAAATGAGCTAAATTTATTGGATTTTTCGCACGATCTTTAATAGCCGGCATGGACAATTGTTTGTCTAGATCCTGCCTAGATAGTACTTTCGGGGTTGTTTTGGCGGCAACTTTGGCGGCATTGTTGTACAAAGTCATTTCTGGTTTATTTTTCATTCGTATAATTTGTAGTTTGCGTGCTTCGTCGACAACAAGGTTACAATGCGATTCCTGTTGGGAACATATGAGCAAATGCTTACTTTCCCATCGTAATGAAACCAAAACTGGGATGAATATTCTTCTTTACTTGCACATTTTTTTAATTCCTTTGTCAAGCCTACCATTGTCAAACTCCATGATATCAATCAATAAACGCGCTAAGTGTAGTGCTGAAAAAAAATTGTCTCTTTCGTAGTTTTCAATTTATCGTAATGAAAAAATTCAAGAGGATTTTTCAAAAAATCGCCCGCTCTCGCCGTATCGCTCCGACGCGAAGCGCCCGACAACAATGTGTTAATACTAAACCCCTTTCCCACAATGCACATGTTTAAGTTGCTATTTAATCGAAATCATATTCCGTAAACGAAAAAAATCATGTGCGTTTCATCTATAAAACGTATGAAGGTTCAAATATACCTTAATATGACTTAAGATATGATGTAACATTTATCAATCACATAAAGGTTAAGATTTTTTAACAATGATTTTTTTTTATTAAAGTTTTCGCGTGTTAATAAATATAACTTGTCATTTTTTAATTGTTGTATTCAATTATTTTATTGAACGCAATAAGCAATAATAGAATGATTAACTAATACTATCAAAAGATTATAAATTTAGGAATGTTTTAGGAAATGTTTCATTACCGTTGGATTTAGTTCGCCCATTTCAGGTTTTTCAGAAAATTTCTGGATTAATTCTCTCCAAGCATTTTTATGTTCATTGTCTAATAATTTATATTCGCAGAGAGAGTGAAAACTTTGTTCGTCGGTATGAATCCATAAAAGTAATTGAGGTTTCTATTTCGAAATTTACACTGCATTACAATATTTTTTTACACGTACACATAAATAATACAAGCGCAGGTAGTATTAATCACGAGTTGAAATAAAGAAATATTTTCATTATCAAAATTAAAGATTTTGCTTCAATTTGAATTGCCAACACATTTTCTAAACTAACATGATTTATTGACCTGAAAACCTTTTAAAATTCATCGATATGTCGATAGTCTCTGCACATTCTATATTTATAGCCATCCATATAGCTACGTGTGTACGTACGTACCGCAAATCTGGAATCGAAACAGAACGAAAACTACGAAGAAAACTTTTGTATTTTACATTCATTTTCATTCCCACAACGGCATAACAGATTTATTAGCAGCACAAGAACAGCACAGAATTACAACAACATTTCATTATTTATAAAATCGTTATAAAACATTTCTTTTTTTTTGTTTTATTAATATTTTATTTTATATATTTAATTGATCATTTAATAATTCATTACAGATTCATTTATCATTTTTGCCGTTTCGCTTAAATATTCTTGTTTAATTCCAATTAAGCGAAAATATATAGAGAAAAATCGAAAGGAAATATGAATAAAATTGAATTTTTTTTTATAGATTTCTATATTTGAAATTAAAAAATAATAATTTGAAATGTAAGACAAAGAGAAAAATATGTATAATTAATAAAATTGGATTCGTTGGAGCTTGCATAATTAAATTTACTTTTCCAATTTCCATATTGCGAGTATCCCTTTCATCAAATTTAAATCGGTGGCATAGAATTGATTGAGGCTGATGAACCAAGCTAGTTGCTCTTAGAATTTTATTCATACTTATTTAATATTTATTAAAACAATATTTCCGATTCTTTGTGATATATACTGTATTCAATGCCCGTCAGTAACTCTAGTGAATTATGTATTTGATAACACAAAAAATTCATTCTTACAAACTTTCATTTCATTCGTATTGAGAAAATACTAAATATTTTTGAAATTCTGCTGAATAAAATACCTTTTTGTATTCGAAATTATTTAGGCCGCATGCACCATTTATAAGCTTTTTAATAAAACGACAATTTTCTCTAATTACCCTCTCAAACACGAAGTAGTTCTATACAGAGCGGTAAAAGCTAAACAAAACAACAACAAATCAAAATAATCCAAATTTTTAAATTTAATTCATCAACTTAAATTTTTCCACAAATCACTTGAGCTACGTTTCTGGTAATGGAAACGATTAAAAGAATAAATGGTTTGTTACATCCTATAGTATGGGCGTTATGCTGAACTACACAATCAATTATGTATGGTTCACCATTTTAGTGATATAAGTGTTCCCGAGAAGATTGAAGCAAAGACACTTAAGCGGAATTTGGGCAAAAAGTGATTCCAAATGTGTTAAAGTGATTATGTTCAGATAGATAGTAAGATCAACATATAGCAGTAAAAAATTGAGATTTTGTGGAAATTATAAATCTGTAACGAAATGTTTTTTATTCATAAAAATGTTTGTTGTCACCATCGAGTTTGGTACTAGACTGAATTGCATGAAGAGAAAAAAATGTCATAATTCTCGTAAATTACTGTTACATTTTCCATATAGGATGGACTGATACATTGCTAATGTAATTTAGTGCAAGTAGTTCAGTTTTAAACATCTAGTGGTACAAATGTGTCCGTATCGAAAGGGTTAAAGCTGCTCTGCATTTTTGGTCACAATGACTTAGAGTAAATAGATATTTGTGAGGATAATGTGTTCTCGACGTAGTAGTTGAATCATACTTTATGTTGAACGACTATTTGCACGTTTGGATGTACTTTTTATCGTAGACAGACTTGTATGGTAATACGATTTCTGTCTCTTTCTCGATTACATAATTTTTACTAAAATTTTGTACATGACATCGGAAATAAATATTTTCATACTCGATTACGAACTCAAAACCAATCAAACTATTTGAAATGCTTTATACCGCGCCTACTAGTTCCGAACTAGAGTTGAAATTGTTTTATCTTTGTTGTTGTTTTCATACATTTTGTATGTTACAATAGTATTTTTGCCGAACTTACTCACGATGTCATAAACGCACTATTATAATTTGAATAGTGCAGTTTGTAGATTTTACCAAAGCCATCTGTACTACTTGCCTGTTAGCAAAACGATGACGTAACACTATGTCGACGTTTGTCAATCTCTTTTAATCGAAAGATCGATCGAAGTAGGTTTTTGTTTATTTTCATCGTAATTTGCTTTAGGCTACGGTTACATTGGACGCCAATTCGTAATAAATTTTGTTCGTACAAATGTACGTAGGTTGTTACGACACCTTGAGGGTCAAAACATGATTCAATTTGTTTTTTTTTGTTTTTTTGTTTTTAAAAATAAATTTTGTAATAATCGAATAAGTGGTACCATCTATCCGGCTGAATCATACTTTAAAGTTTCATTTGAATAGACTTCATTCAATTAGAATGTCTTACAACTCGTGCAAAAAAAAATTTCCGCTACGTTTACGGATATCGTTTCATGTAATCTTTGTGATTGCCAATTTTGTTACGATTGTAGTGGGCTTGACCGTGCTGCGACCAACTCAATTAAAAAATATACCAGCATTTGCTTTTTCGGCGGCTGCTGCATATCCTTGATCATAAACAATCACACGTCCAAGATTTTGAGGAAAATTGATGTGATAGTCGACAAAGCCGCTGACAATTTGGACGTAAGGAAAATTGAATCGTAGGTGGTTAAATTAATCAACGCATTGACAAACAAACTTGCTAATGATAATTCCAACCCGACAACATCCGCTAAAGTGGTCAATACCCATGATGTATCGACGCCGCCGCAAGTTATAGTAGGGTCGGTGCCTCCCATCAACTCTATCAAAACTGTCTCAGTGCCTGTCAAGAAATATTAATATATCAGTCGTATCGATCCATCCATCTCAACCGATAAGATCGTTAGCTATGTCTGCGATACATTTCAAAATTGTTCGCCAGGGGACATAAATTGTAGGATATTATTACCCAAAGACCGAGTTTTGGACAGCTTACTAACGTTCGATTCATTTAAAATTGGTTTGAAGGAGGCTTATTTTGACCTGCTTAACAATTTTGATGTTTGGCCTGCTGGTGCTATAATCCGCCCATTTACAAGTTATTCACGCATATCAAAAAACCGGACCGTGGCCACGTTTCAACAGCCAAAGTAACTACTGCTGATGTAACTACTAATGGTGCTCGAGAAACGACGCAACACGTTTCATTCCCTGTACAGGCTTTACGGCGTAGATTACTATCCCGATTTTGTCAAAGCCCGCAAGCAATTTAAGACCCTCAATTGGTTCCTTTACAATAATTACGTAGTGCAAATTGAGCAAGTTTTAACATCTAATCCAAAAAAAATTTGGAACTTCATTAACAGTAAGAAAAAGGTAGGTCATTTTCCGTCGGATATGTCTTACCAGACCTCCACCGCTAGTCAGCTACCTGATGTTTGCAATTTGTTTGCATAGGTCTACAAGTCGCTTCGGTCGACAGACATCGGGTCTCCTACTACTTCCACCTCCATTGTATTTGATCATTTCAAATTTACTGAACAGGAGGTTCTAGATCAACTGCTCCTTCTCGACATTTTTTTAATTAATAAAAGTATGTGGAAAAACAAAGTTAAGATAATTGCATTTGGTTTTCTTATTAATTATCAATTGTGGAGGATTGATGTAATTACATCAAAATATATAACACAAACACAGTGAAAATTTTAGATGTATACGAAAAAGCAAATTTTTTTGTGAAGGTGGCTTCATAGACGTTTTGATTTCCCATTATACTACAATAAAGCAAAATTAAATAAAAAGTCAGCATAAATCATAAATTAACTAATTATTCGCCGAGTAGTTATGAATAGTAGAAGCTTCAAAATTTCATTCGAGCGAAATCACGATAGACTCAAATTTTATTCAAATTCACAAATATAATATGACCTTTTTCGATTGTCAAAGAATTTATTTCGATAATGGATAATTTCATAGTTTATTACGTAATTTATGATACAAATGTTAGGCACAGTGTGTTTTAATGATTCATAAATACAGTGCCTCAGTAGTGAAGGCAATTTATGCTGAGTTTTATTATAAGTTTCGATAGATGGCGTAAATTAATTTTTCAAGTAGTTCCCGACGTGGTCGACGTAGTCGACGTTGTCGACGAGTTGTCGACGAGTTGTCGACGTTTTCGACGAGTTGTCGACGAAATCATGTAAAAACTAGTAGTCGACGCGTAATCGCCCATCCCTGCTTGTTGGTAGTGTGATTAACGTGTGATTGTCACTCAGGGAGATTCAGTCGTCTCTGGATGGGCACACCCAGTTATTATTAGATTTAGTTATAGTTCCTCAAGTTTCGTTCGACAAATTCTGGTCGACTTAGTTTCAGTTCTTATTATTATTTGCTTTTGATTTCGATTTTTTCTGTTCCACGGCGTAGGCCAAGAGCACGCAAGCCTCTAATTCCCCCACGACCCGATTTGGTACGAATCTCAACAATTCTTACAGCAGTAAGTTTGTTTTTATATTACAATTTCGCAAACAATGTAAACACTTTAAGTTGTATGAATTTGTACGACTGAATTTTTTACGAATTGGTTAGAATAGATTTTCGTACTGAGTCGCATCCAATGTAACCGCAGCCTTAGATGTCGACTTTACTTTTCTCTTTTGCTGTGCTCAATTTTCAATGAATAAATTCTAGGAATTATTTGTGTTGTTGGTTTAAAAACATTAGTAAAAGAGAAGTCGTCCACGAAGGGTTACGTCATTTTCAAAAAATGACGTTGGTTTTACTATATTTTGTCTTGTTTCATTGTCTATAGAAATTCGATGTACGAAGGTTGAGCAATAAGTACCCGTGTTAAGAATGAAGACGCACTTTTTAAAACTTTTATTTTTTTATTTTTCAACGTAATCCCATTTTAGGTCGAAAAATACGGTTTCTCTAAATTCTCGTTTGAGCTGAACTTTTTTTTCCTCCAAGCCATGTTTTCATATTGGGTAACAGAAAAAAATAACAGGGAGCCAGGTCGGGCGAGTACGGTGGGTGTCGCAGTAATTCGTAGCGCAGTTCATGGACGCAACAATTCCAGATGAATGATTTAAAATATTAATTGCCATTCTGTACGATACGCCTACGGCCTTTGCTTTTCAACAATTTTCTCGGTAGCATCGTGTAAAAAATATGTACGACCACGTCAAAATTAATTGAACCAATATCTCATGGTTGTCATAGATGGTGAACGGTCCATATATAGACAGCATCCATCTTCTCTTTTATTCCTTCGCATGTTTTTCCATTCAAAAATAAAAAACCGAATTACGGATCGATATTGCTCTTTTGAATTTTATTGAGAAACACGAAACACGAGCTAGACTAAAATTTAGTATGGTGACGAGCTAGACTAAAATTTAGTATGGCAGATGATAGTTCGCGACGGTAATATCAGCTTCCCTCAGTAACGCCACCTGTGTTCAAACACGGGTACTTATTGATCGACCCTTGTATACGTTATCGGTTTTGATGATTGAATGTGTTTGTAGTGGTCTTCTTGTATAGTTATTCTGCCTTCGTATCTAATGTAGTATTTTTCCTAAGTTGATTTTCTTCGGTTGTGTTCCTCCTTCTTGAAACCCCGTTTATTGTCAAAAATCGTCATTTACACTTAAATTTCTAAAAAATGGTTTGTACCATATTGTTTATGAAAACGAAAAAGCCGCTGTGAAAGCTGCGATTTCCGAGAATAATTAAAAAAACAGCATTTTTTGAAAGATAGTTATTTTTGCGAAAATTTTGAAAAATTTATTTGGACCGATATTGTTGTAAATTTAATTAAGAACTTTAGAGTTCAAATTCGATTTTCCCGTAATTGATATAATTTTCAAAATATTTACAAAAAAAATAGTGAGTTCATAGTACTCTCAAGGTGATGTGTAAACATTTCGTGTCTATAGCACGTGTGTACAGTTTACTTTGAAGGAAAAAGGAATGCAATTTTACTAACCAGGGTTTTTCATTTGTTTATTTTCGTTAAATTGGTCTATTACTCTTTTGGTATAATCGACGCAATTGGATTATGGTAGCTGAAATAAGATACATATACTGTCGACTATAACTTTTCTAATTTTCATTGAGCATATCCTCACTAGGGTAACTTTTATCTGGTAATTTTTTCGTTTCTTTCCCCTTTACCAATAAAATCGGTTTTATCTACGCCGCAATTTTTTGATTGATTTTATTGGTAAAGAGGAAACAAACGAGTTACCGGATACCAGTTACACTAGTGTGGCATCAGCCATTGAAAAACTGCACAATGGTCGTTCCATATCTCGTAGTCGACATATTTCGATCTGAGTTCATGTGCAAATCGAATTCGTCTCGCAGGTAGTTTATAAGTGGTCCAGCTTGAGGAACAGCAATATTGAAATCCCTGCTCGTAATCATCGGCAAAAGATGATAGTCTCCTTGGAGAATTTTTGAAATTCTTTTAGAATATGGAGCAAGGACGAAATGTATGAACTTCATTATGTCTTCGACAGATTTCTTCGGCGAGGTGAATACAGTTACAGAAAGCGTCTTATTCCCATTGAGAAGCTGAAGTACAGCCGTGTATGCATCATCAATGAGTTGTGTTGTTACGCTCCGCAGTTGTTTGTCGAACGATGATTTCCTTATGCGACGTGACTGTATAAGTTCCATTTGTATTTTTATATATTGCTGCTCTGGCAGCGCACTGACCATCTCTATAGAACTGAACGCAGCATTCAAAATTAATAATATTAAGATGCTTGTCATTGCGTACCTGCAGATCTCGAAAAGAAAGAAAATTGAGCATCCCTGCGTGACTGTATCAGTTAGGTCGAGGTGATGTGACCTGAGACTCTGGCAGTTCAATATTAAAAACCAGACGTTATTATTGTCTCGTTCAAAATTCGCCATTACAACCTGAGTTGTTATACTTAGCGGATTTGTAGTAAGGCGCGATAGCTCATTTTGAAGAAGAGGTCCCATTTTTTGTTGAGGTCCCATTTTTCGTTCGAGACTAGTTACTCGTGATGAAGCAATAAACATAAGTTGTTGACTGCGCCTTTTATCGTAAGAGTATACTGATTACGTTTAACATTAATTGTCCGATTGTTGTTTCGATTAACTGTTGAGCTTTTTCTAGGAATGGGCACCAAACATCAGCTGATATTCGTTTTCTGTGCCCATCCAGCTTTAAGCTGCCTCACTTTCTTGCCAATTTATGAATTTGTACTGAAATACATCCAGAGTCGTTTGACATTTTTTACTATTGACGTTTTCATCGTTCTCGTTGTCCCGGTCAGGATGGCTGCATTCGATATACCTCGACATTCGATATACCAGACAGCCCATAGTTCCATTCGCCAGTCCATAGGTTACGTCAATATTGGTTTCGAGAAAGTAAGGCCAACCTATGACAAGAGAAAGTCCGTACTGCAAACTATTTGTATCCACTATGCTCATTTTATGGGTCTTTTGAAGGAATTACTACTCCGACAGCCCACTGACCATCTCTCTTGAACTGAACGCAGCATTCAAACGTAGGAATATTAACATGCTCGTCTTTGCGCAGCCAGGTCTCAAGCAACTTGAAAGCAAATGAATTGAGCATACCTGCGTGACTGTGACCTGAGACTCTGGCAGTTCAATGTGAAAATCGACACGTCATTATAACCCCACTTAGTAGAAGACAGGATCATTGATAGCCGATGTGATGAACAACTCCTAGAGACTCGTTACTCGTGATAAAGCAACATACACAAGTTGTTGACTGTATTTTTAATCGTAAGAGTATGTAATTTCGTAATCGAATTTCGTATCGTAATTTTTTTTTTTGATTTTTCTGATCGATGGAAATGTCGATGGTTTCTATTTAATTTTTTAAATTACTTTTTTTGTTTTCCCTACTATTATACATATCCATACAAGCATGCCATGTATAGTACAAAATTGTTTTTATTGAGTTTGTTGCTTTTTTTCAAACGAAGTAGGTACGTCATTTCCGTTCGTTTCATTTACAAGTTTACTCTAATACAAAAATTTTTGGTAGGCGCGCGTAAAGATGTTTACACATCAAAAACGAAATAGCTCCTATATGGGAGGTGCCACGTCCGTTGGACCAATAATGGTCCAATATCAATGAGGCCTTCAAATTTCATAGTGAAAGATTAATTGTGAAGTCTCATTCCGATCAGTTAATCCGACTGGACTCGAACGTTTGCTTCATACTTTTCAAAATATTGAACAAAAACGAAAACGCGTCTAAGAAAGCTATTACTTTCGGTTTATCGTATTCGGCCATAATTCACTGGGATCTTCCGATTGGTGAAAAAACATAAGCTTGAAGTTCATTCCATTCGATTAATACGACTTGCCTGGACATGGCCGCAAATTTTTTGAAAACCTTTAGATTATAATGTTTTAGTTCAGAATCGTTCCGCTCGTAAATGCTTCATTTCTCAAAATATTCACAAAATGCTAGAACACATGGAAGCTGCACCTTGTGTGGACTGATTTCAAACAAATATCACTTGGGTCTTTCAATTATTGCACTACCTTAAGTACTTGTATAAGGAAACGGACGTCTTGGGTTTAGGCATATATGCAATCAGTTTGCCTGGAACAACTCACGCACAACCATAAGAAGACAATTTTAAAAACCATTTTTTTAATCTACGCTTGCTTATATCGCTGTAGCTAACAGAAGAAGAGCGCCAGAGCATAGCGATAGAAAAACAACCACTAATGACATAACAAAGACCTATTTTATCTATGCCAACATGGATTCTAAAAGTTAGCATACTCGGATAACAAAATTTGTAAAATTATAAAAATGGTTTACCTTTTATGTTTTTCGCACATGACGTTGGGGCGTTACCAATTTATATATATAAAAAACAGTTGAATGCGCAAAAGTTTTTAACGGAACACATAATGAGCCTATTATTAGCCTATAATTATCTATAGTATTTTGAAATGTTCTGTTGGATGGGTTACGCTAGTTTTATTCACGTTCTAAATGGCTACTTTGATAATTTGAACATTTTATTAAAATTAATTGCATCTAAATAATTTATTAAAATAGCGACTGGCTGTTTCAGAACCCTATATAGCTGTAATATAATTTAATTTCTTTTCACAAATTTACAACCATAATTTTTAGGTAGCATATTCGAACAACTTTGGCCATCAATTGTCTACGTGCTTTTTATACATTTAAAAGATTTTCGTATCGAGTTTGCAAAAAACTATACGAAGAAAATGGAAAAGCACACAAAGCTGTAATAAATGGTTGGTTGTTAAATTCAATGTAATAGTTTTTTAACAACACTCTTATAAGATTCTGAAGCGATTATAGAAATTAATATCTTTAATGATTATGATACTTTCTATATATAATGTATATAAACTGTATATAGCATACCTTCGAGCATTCCTTTTTTCCCGGAAATGTATACAGAAAAGAAAAGCCTGAATGGAAATACTCGTATATACATGTAGAGAGGTATATAACTACATTATACACTATACTAAAAAAATATAGAACTGGATTAAATACGAACCATAAATTCTTGTCTTTATCCTATATCGTGCAAGACTTGATCCTTTTATAAAAGAAAAATGCTGGTCGACGTACAGGTGTTGCAGCAAAACCTATTCAATTATTTTAAATCAACAGGCTACATAATCTTCGTGTATATGCATTTTGTGGTGAACACCAATTAAAATTTTATAAAAATGAGTTCTTGGTTCGTGCATTCCATATACTAGTATATTATGTATACCTACCCGTTTATATATAGAGTTGTTCGATGTCAGCTACTTAAGTAATTTATTTATGTATTACACAAATTAATTATAGGCAATTAATTAAATTTTGAAATATTACAATCGATAAACACTATTTGTGTCTAGTTTGGAATAAATATAAAAATTTGTAATCCGAGATTTTATAAAATTTTGATCGTACACAGTGTGGGTGTCTAAGACAAAACGATTAGTTACACTACATTTTGTTGTTGTTACTGTTGTCTGTTATTTATTACCATCTCTCGAGCGTATTTTATGAAAATGGATATTTTCACAGTAAATTTTTTTTTTTTTTTTTTGGTGAAGTGATATCAAAACTCTGCGTGTAATATAGACTTTTTACTTATAAATAAAATATTTGATTTCTTATTTATGGTGATAAGTATGGTATAATATTCCGTTGAAAACCCGCAAATATAGGTGAATAACCTAGGCGCACATACATATATATATATATATATATATATATATATATATATATATATATATATATATATGTATATATATATATATATATATATATATATATATATATATATATATATATATATATATATATATATATATATATATATATATATTTTTTTTTTTTTCTATAAATACATAAATTATATAATTATTATTAGGATGTCTATTTTATATGTACAATGTCGGATGACGTAAGCACCACAAGCCAATTATTTAACGGGAAATTATCGTATGTATGAGATAATCTTGCTTTCACAATCCAATTTAGGAAAAGCACAAACAAATTTCTAACGATGAATCGTTTATCAAAAGCTTATATATATTTTAATGCTCTTTGTATCCAGTTGAGATGCTTGTAATCTAATAACCTCAATGATTCAGAGAATAAACGAATGGTTTTATAAATTGAAAGCGAAGCATATGTGGAATGAGTTATGTATAGCTTTCGAAATAATATATAAGCCAATAAAGCCATCTTGGCTGTAAGATAACCTTGATGTTTCATGTATGTTAATTCGAAGAAAGCAAATAGACGTCCTTAAAGCGATATAAGAACCCACACAGCAGAAGATTACAATGTAGTATGGATAATCAAAGGCTAATTATCTGACCCCGCGAACTTCGTTCCGCCCCAAATTACTTCGTTTTCCTTAAGTGTGCAAATGAATTGGTGTCAGTTGGAATTCAAAAGAATTCAATGTATTTTATTCGGATGGAATTAAATCAAATGCAGACGCAAATCAATACAATAAATTGTTGTAAACCATATTTTTCGTTTTGTTCTCCGGCGCATAAATGAACAAAGGTGATGGTTCTCTCTCGAACTCGCGACGTACAACTGACCATGAGAAAAACACGGAAATTCCAGATTTCCTTGCGATTTCTTAATCGTCATAGCGAACGTCAAACAAACCGTAAACTAAATGCGCGCTTGAAGTCGAACGGAATTGTCAGTTGGAGTCACAGGATTTCTTGGAATTAGAACATCCTCTCCTTTGAATTTAACCTTGATGATCATCGCTTGAATCATGTTATTCATCAGTTTCTTTACAGTCAATCGCGTTCCGTTACAAAATCTCAGATGGTTCAGATTGCGCAGCATGATTAATATTGGGCCGACCTTGAGCATCAAATTATGCGGTGGTATTCCCGGCAAATCAACATCAAAAATGAGTCGGTCGAAACATCAACATGAGTCGTTCCGTAACGCGAGTCTCTAGTTTGTATTTAACTGCAAGTCCTTTACATAGCGCCACAAACTCGACGATTTCAGACATGCGTTTAGTTCATATGAAATATGAACATACATATAAAAAAAACTACTCGTTCTAGAAAAAGCATTTGGCCTTCAAAGCTAGCGGAACCCAAATATAAAATCCGAAATAATAAAGCAAACCAAGATTCACTGACATACCAATAATACCAATGACATACCAATTGTTATGTTTTTGCCTTATCACTCAAGGTTCGAATCTCTGGATTGTGAATAAAACAACTGCTCTAAATTTGAATACACACAAATTTATTTCCACAACACAAAAATTACACAACACAAAATTAGCAACAAAATATTCCAATTATAACACACTACTTAATTATCACTTTAATAATCGCTTTAATAATCACGCTATTTAAACTTCACTATATCGCGTTTGAAATAAGACTCATCGTACAACATCAATAGAATAGTCACTAGAATAATCCTGAATGCCCTCCAAAAGTTATACGAGAACATTCGAGCAAATACTTTAGTATACAAATAACGCCTACATGTTGAACCAAATCACATATGGGCAACTAAATTGGGCAACTATTGAAATATCTTATACTATTCTAATCTAGGTGTCACCGTAACACTACCCCCCATCTCAGTCTGTTCGCTCCGAACCACCGCGCCAAGTGCTCTAAATGCACCACCTTCGGTTTACCTTTGCGTCCTTTCTGAATGCGATAAACCACGTCGTTCATTCTTTTAATGACAGTGTAAGGTCCTTCCCATGTGGGTTGCAACTTCGGTGATTCTCCCATCTGCAGTTGCGGGTTGTGAAGCCATGCCAATTGCCCTTCCTCGAAGCCTTGATTATTTGCTCGTATGTCATATCGAGCTTTCATTCGATCACTCGATATCCGAATTTTCTTCCGTACAAATTGATGTATCTCATTAAGTTCGTCTTTCATCCGGTCGACGTAATCCTGCCCACAGTTTTAGGCTCATAATGGCACATATTTTCCTCGGCATATATTTTTAACCCCACTCGTTCTTGACTAAGTTAAAGGTCATTTAATTAAAAGCTAGCAGAACCAAAATCAAAACTTGAACCAAAACCGGAGTTAGAAAACATTACAAGAACAATCGACATTTTTAAGCATTTTTGTTAAAAAAAATGCTATATGGTTTCGGTTTGCCGTCTGTCCGTCTGTCCGTCTGTGTGCACGATAACTTGAGAACGGATGGAGATATTAACTTAATTTCTTCACTAAAAGTTCAAGCAATTCATGGGAATGATCCCTATTGATTTGGACATTTCTGTGTTTAGGGTGTTCGGAGATAGGTGGGGTTTTGTCAACCCCCCTCCTTAAAATTGATAGATTTTTATTTTATTTTCTATTCTATTTTGGTTTCATCGAGCATGTGAATGTGGAATAATAATATATCTCGTCTGGATGTGGGTTTGTGTGGGTGGTGTGGTTATGGGGGTGGTAGAAGTGGTGGTATGGGAGGTGGAGGGGGTGGGATGAGGCGTTTTCGGTTTGGTATCGGAATTTTGATTTGGTGGATGAGGTTTGTGTGGGTGGTGTGTAGGTGTGTGTGTGGAAGTGGGTATGTAGGTTTTAAAGGGTGATAATATGGGTGGTGAAGTATAGGGTGGTGCGGGTGAGATGGATTTTTGGGTTTGAATTGGATAGTTTGGTAATAATGTTTAGATGTGGTGGTATGTGGTTGATTGGGGTAGTTGAGATATGGTGGATTGGGATCGGGTGGGGTGGGTGTAGGTGGGGTTAGGTGGGTGTGGGAGTGGGTGGTTGTAGTATTTGAAATACGCAAATCACACTGCATAGAAGTACTTTATAGGCAACAAAAATGCTTATAGAGTTCGGCTCCGAACCTTTCCCGTCTTTTTGATTTTAGATTTGGGTTCTGCTAGCTTTCAATTGAATGACCTGAGGTTTGGTCAAGAACGAGTAGAGCCCAAAATGTTTTAATGGGTCATTTGATTAGGCATTACTTAGTGCGCCTAATATTATTTTTATGTCACTTCACCTTGGTGTGCGTTCTAATTTCGGTTTTGGTCCGATTTTTAATTTAGATTCGGCTAGCTTTAAATTAAACATCATGACGGTTGGTCAAGGACAAGTAGAGGCCAAAATTATTGGTATGTCAATGGATTTGGTTTGCGTTCTTATTTCGGTGTTGCTTTGAGTTTTGATTTGGATTCTGCTACGTTTGAAGTAATAACGTATACTGCTTTTTCTAGAACGAGAAGACCAAAAAAAAAATTAAATAGGGCATTTTAATTAGTCTAAAACTAGTCTTTAATTATTTACTTGTTTTTAAATCATTTTTTGATGTGGGTTCTGTTAACTTTTTCTAAAGCTGGCAAAACCCATCGTTTCAGTTGGAGGGACGGAGTCAACATTTTTCTAATAGAATTTTAATTAGCCTATTAGGCCATAATTATCCATACTAGCTTAAACTGTTCTGTTGTATGGGTTCTACTAGCTTTAAGGATGTGCAAACCATGGAAAAAGAATTTGTGTCATGGACTCAACGTTTAAACAGACACTTTATTGAAAATGGTTTCCTTACTTGTTAATAGCTTTGTGAAACTATCTCGTATTTTTAGTCATTTTTTCGTTAAATCTAAGGGTAGTTGGTCATCTCACTTAAGTTTTTCATACATAATGCTTGAAAAAATATAGATTCAAAATATAGATTGAGATTCATTCCAACGGGTCACAGTTCACTTGCCTCGAATAAAATTGATCGTTGGAATTTAATTTGGACTGGAAACATCCTTTTGTTGGATTTGAATCAAACCCCAGAACCTTGACAGAATCTGAATCCTCTATATCTGAAATGTCTAATGAGTTGCTCGTTGATTTTATAGGGTTCAAAAATATTGTTTTCTCCTTAGTCATTTTCCCTGTTGAACGCCGAAGCGTGATAGAATTGTGTTTAGTTGGAGTTTTAGTTTTATTACATCTTCATTCGAATCACAGCCGATCATCAAATCTTCCGCATCGATGTCGCTTATATTACGGCTTACCGATTGTCAAAGTTATGCTTTGTAGACGAGATGCGCAGACCTTTCCATAGGTAAATATCTACAACAGCTACCAAAACACTCATTTGGTGAATTTCCCAATAATATTCGAAGATATTTTGTATCACTTTGAGAATTTCGAAAACTTGTCGAAAAATTTCCTCGATATCAGAAAAGGATGCCACATTGTACTTCCTAAAACGGGACACCAAAAATAACTATCGACCAAACTGCCAGTCAGCCATTCAATTATTGTCGATTTTCGTTGAGTCATCTAAAACTACTCGTACTTAATAAACACATTTTATTAAACACTTGTTTTTTATTTCGCAAAATTAGATTTTTTTGAATATTTTAATTAAAAAATTTGTTCAAATAGTTTAAAAAATCACTCGTTAGGTCATCATCAGGAGTATCAACTGATTTGTACAAGTAAAAATTTGTTATATATAGCAGAAAAACGCAAAAAATAAACAAAAGAAGGAGGGACAAAAAAATAAGCAATAAAAATTAATCTATTGATCGCGCAGGTGGGTGACTAGTCATCGGCTGAGTAACAAAATTAAAGTAAAATGTATATAAAGGTAAAGGTATATTGAAGTAAGGTATATTGAAGTACATGTAATTACCCGACGTGTTAGCATATATTAAATAACTTATATATAGGACGTTCGTGTTCTTTTTTCCTCTTAGCTTATCGCCGTAATTAGATTTTTTGTTATGGTGTCGTAAAAAGTTTACGATTTTCGGTTATCAAAGTGTCAACTACCAACTTCCAAGTAAGTACATAAATATATTTTTTTACTTTATTGTAATAATTATAATTAATTTTTAACTTAATTAAATTCATTTTATAGAGAATTCGATTCGAACTTTTCCAACTTTCCGCCGACTGAAATAGAATATTAAAAACAATAATTAATACTTAAATGTATCTGTAAAATTGACGATATACTCACATTGCATTCGTCTGTATTACCATTTATTATTTTTGTATAAAATTTTTGTATTAATTTATTTTTATAATTTACAAATTATGTTGTGTGCTGTTTATTTACAGTAATTTTTGTTGAGTGTACTTGCCAAACCTTCCATAATGTGTTGCCCGTCTTCTTCGTCTGTAGATGATTCACTGGGCTCAATATATACATCGTAAATAATTCCTATGGATTAGAATCGAACATAATGACATGGTATAGGTATATACACTTGAACGAGGCGGCATGTACTTACCACCGGTAACCAAAAAATACAACAGTAACAAGTAAGTATTTTCATTGTGGATGGCTGATGAAACCATGATGGACTTTATCTTTTTAATTAGGAACTTCCAATATCGAGAACGGTCGTTGTATCATCGGATCGATACATCGTTTCTAACATTTTCTAACAACTACACTAAAAATTAATTGAGAACATATTTTTGACAGTACTTATTTACATTTTTATTTTGACAACCTACACACAGTTTCTTCCCTAGCTGTGTTGATTTTCGAACTTATACTAAAACACCTAACTTCACTCTTGGCTTATAGAAAAATATTTTGGAACACGATTTTACAAGGAAGTGTCCTATATTGATACTATTTAAAATTTGGTATTAGTCAAATTATAGAAAAGGGCGAGGTCTGTAATTGGTGAGAAAAGAATTTCTCTCTGTTCGTTAAGGATATTTTGGTTAAGAAATATTGATTTTCGAATTTCGTAAGACTCTTAGGTATCTAAACGATTGCCTTTAGGTTGTATATGTAATATGTCTAAATTGTTCAAGCTAGCCGTATGATTTTCTAAAGTTAAAGGGTTATGGAAAGTTGATTGATTGCAGCCAGATAAATGTTCTTTAGTTCTAACTCCAAAATAGCGCCCAGTCTGACCAATATAGGAGAATTAGCGTAAAAAGTAAAACTACTCGCAATTTTGCAGTATTGCTTGAGCCCTTCATTACCCCGTGATGAGGTAGTCGGTAATTAATAGAGTATAGGTACGTAAACAATCCGTATAGAAAATGATAATATTGTTTGTTTTTGCAGTTTTTCGACCCAATTGAAGTTTATACTAAATTTATCCTAAACCAACAAAAACAAAAATTAATGAGAGTGTATTGGTTTAAAGCAGTCATTTAGGCGAAACCAAATATCTCTATTTAAAAATTATTTAAAAATTTATTTATTTATTTAAACAATCAAATTTATTTGAGCAAAAAACATGTCAATATAATACATATTTTAATAGAGCCATGTGTATTATATACACGACATGTAACAACCCAATAAAAATTGTTCATTCTAATGGAGGTCGCATATCTAAAACGACATTCAATTGATGAACGGAATTCCTTAGTAAATTTTATTCTAAGAAAATTCATATCTCAATATTTTCACCGATCGGAAAACTTGCCACTATTAGTAGTCCTATATGTGCACTATACATACGCCAACCCGTTTAAAATTCTAATGGTGTTTGCATATCTAAAACGACATTCAATTGATGAACGGAATTTCTTAGTAAATTTGATTCTAAGAAAATCGATATCTCAAGATTTTCACCGATCGGCTGTTATTAGAATAATGAATTTTAATCAAATTGAACCTAAATAAACATTATGAATTAAATTATTTGTTAAACTAACAATTTTGTAAAATCGCCTAAATGTTTGCAAATCACTAATACATCTTCACATTTTGTCTTATTTTGAATTATAGTATAAACTTCATACTTCTTAGTAGGAGTTTGAAGTTTTTCCTAAAATAAGTACTAACCGCCATTTTTACAATTTAGGATTAATTTAGGATAAACTGCATGTTTTTCGAATCCTTTTTCAGTAAGAAGTTGCTATTTGTGATGCTCAAAAATTTTGAAGCTAACACTTGATTTTTATAAATTGAGATGTTTAAAATAATTCAATATACAATAAATATTTTAAATTTTTTTAATCGCTATAGTATCTGTATCTGAATATAATAATAAATTTAAAAATGTTTAAAAAAATTATAAAAAAAAAATGTTCGAACTAAACTAAGCTGTGTAGTAAGCTTTATTTTTGAAATTGTAAAAGGGACTTTTGCCACCAAACAAAATATAAGAACAACAGATAGAAAATCCCCAGTTGTTGCATCCAGTAATTGAAATCAAAATTATTGTGTATAGTTTTTTATGATTGCTTGTTGAACAACTTTGCTGAATTTAACTACTTGAGCCTATAAATTAATCCATTGGCTTAGGTCTGTTTAAAAATTACAAACATTATTTGATTTGGCCTATTCTCGAAATGTTTTCGTTATAATATTATGACATAACTCCAGCAATCATTTACTTTCGATGACGAGCGACCTATAGTATAAAATTTTTATAGAACCATACTGTGTGCTTAAATTTTAATTTCAACCATTGGCTGTGTACCTTAATCAAACTAAAATGATCTCCGACGTTATGACTAAAATTATCGAGCAATATCCGTCGGCGCCAATCATGACAATTTTTTCAGAATATTTGTGCTTTTCACGTAGAAAGAGTGGATTCCCTAAACTGGACAACGAAAGCTCGACAACGATAGGTTATCGTTTACACGGTAAAAAAATTATTATTTTAAAACAGCATTGATACAATACGACATTCGCCACCTAGTCACCAGTCGGATTTTCACGTCACATTTTCGCTTAATTCGACTCGTATTTTTTTTTGTTTCATAATTTGGCGAATTTATCGATTTCGAATTATTTGATAGAAAAAAAAATCATAATACCAAAATTCGCCGCGAATCGAATTTTCCAAAATGGAATAAGTTCCATAATAGACCCCCAGAAAAATTACTGCAATATACGGAAACACAATTTTCGCTACGAATAAAATTCAGGTTTCGGTTCAAAAACTCACCTTATAAACACTCAATTCCATTATTGATACCGAATTCTTTCCAACATCCATTCCAACATCAATTCTGTTCAATATGGTTGACACTGAATAAGTATATTTTCTTGTCCTTCAGTCATACCCCTCCGCCATTACTCGACGGCAGTTTCGCTTTTTTCATTCCTTCCTTTTTTAACCACATCCAACGTCACTTTGGCTTTGTTATTTCTATTGCTAGAATCAAACGAGAGAGGTTGGTGATCTGTTTTTGTATTTCAGTTTTATTCGCTCGAGAAGAACAATATGTTGTCGGTCTGTGTTTATCGATATCTCGGTATTTACCGATATCTCAAATCCAAAGGGCTGGTATGACAGCAGCCCTTTTATTTTCGCTTTCAATTTTCGCCCATGTTGATTTTTACTTTCCTTGACTCCCATGTTGATTTTTACTTTCCTTTTCGCCCCTTATTGGGTTTTTAAATGGTTTGGCTAAATTCGCAGTTTTTATTGCGTTTTTACGCTTGTAAACTTAATTCAAGAAATACATACTCATATATACTCAATTTAAGAAATTATTTCAACTTATTTAAATTCTCTATGGAGTTTTTAGATTAAAAATAGAAGCCACATTCTTCTTTCAGTCGGCCCTACTGCCGTGGTTTATGATGATATAACATAAGAATTCGGTTTCCGATTTCAAGGTCTTCTCCTTATCCAGGTCGGCTCGTAAGCTACGGCCTTTCCATGTTTGTAAAACATTTTCACTGCGTTTATTAGACGTTCTCCATCACTGTTACCTCCCACAATGGTGATGTGTTCAATATATATACATTGGTTTTGCCACTTACACTTCTTTCATCCTTATCAACCTTTTGTAAACAGCCAGTGCATTTTTAAGTCTAAAAGAAATCTAAAGAATATCTTTGATATTTATTACTATTTCATTTTGATCTGGTGGAAGCCCGAAATAAAACCGATTGTGGTAAAGATCTTTGACTTACTAAGATTTGTGATCGTTTTAGAGATGTCTGGAACAGGTTTGGTATCTGAGATGGTCACGGCATTCAGAAGTCAATAAGCATCCTGTATTTTTTGGGTATTGGAAGCTTTCGGTTTTCTGGGGAGTTATATGGGCTCATTTGTAGAAGTTTGTTGCTTTTTTAATCTAACTTGTTTCTCAGACTGACGGAATTTCGGCAGGAGATTGTGTAGTCTCGTGTATCAGTAATTGTTTTGATTTGTTTCCCGGCTCTGCTGAACAAACAATTCTCTATGGCTGTTTCACTTCCGAAGGTTTTTAGAAAAATTCCACAAATTTTCCTGCTAACTGTGACATCCCCTTCAGCCGATATAATTTTAAAATTAGCATTGTTGTGAAATGCAGTTTTGGCTAATTAAGTTTAAACGAAATCTTCATTGGCACCCGTGTCGATCAAAAACTTGAGGAAGTTGCCATTCTTCGTTTGATATTCTATGCATGGTATGCGGGAGGCACCCATCTTACAATTTAATTCTGCGCTCCCCTCGGGTCCTACTTCGTCTTCAAGTACTTCGATATCTGTATTTACGCTCAACAACTGTGTGTATTTATCCTTCTCTTCCTCCCTCTAATGTCTCGTGGTTTATTGTGAAAGTAACTTTCTCTCTTGAATGGATGTTGCCTTGGTTGAATTTGCCGATTTATAAATACGTATTAGAATTGTCTGCTTTATATGATGGTTCAACGTCCATTAATTCTAATGGTTTAGAGTTTGTTGGAAAAGGCTCAAGTTTTGGAACTTCATGCAATATTTATTGGAAATTTTCGAAAACGTTTGTAGTTTTTGCATAATCAGCATTCTTGACAAATTCCGTTTTAGTACCCAGACAGAAGAATCAAGAGCCCGTTTCCGATATGTTTCTGTGAGAACGTTAACGGCGTTAATTGAACATTCTTCCGTTGTAATTTTGTTGAAAATCAACGAGAAATGGTTGTTGTTATTTGCGTAGAATCCGTTCAATATCAGGTTATTTTGAGAAAGCTTGATGAGTTGATGTTCCAGTGTCCTCAACATTCTCTTATCTGAGTTGTGAAGAGACATACATTACTTTATGACCACCCATTCATCTTCAAATATTTTGTACGCAAATGCTGCTGTATTCCTTTATTCCAAACCTAGGTTTTCTTTTATTTGTGCTAGTGGATTTATTGGATTTTCCAATTTATGAAGTCTTCATTGAACTTTTTTGAAATTCTCAGAAAAATAATGGAAAAATTCAAAAACTTTATTCTACTCGTTACCTTGGTGGGAAGCGATTGACAAGCCTTTGGGTGATAAGACATTTCTGGTGTTGTAGTATTGTTGTGCTCAGCAACAAAGCACAAAGGAAGATCGACGTTTTGAAAATTTTTCGTTTTGGACGATTTCTGGTAATTTTTTTATGAAATTAATTACATTGGAATTTTGACACCTGGAAAATAAATAAAATACTGATTAAATACTGATTATATTTTGCGTACAAATATGTTCAATATGTTCTTCGAATTTTACTACGGGGTTATGGACGCTTTATAATAATATAAGTACTGCACCAAATAACTTGTTTTATACAAGAACGCCACCCCATAAATTAAAATCGAATCCCGTATAATAAAAAAAACCAGCCCAACATATTAATGCACACACACGCGAGTGCGATAATATTTTATACCGTATAGATCGCGGTCGCACAATAAAATCCACTGGCACCAGTACGCTGGACAAATTTATGCGTGTTCTGGGCAATAAATTAGAAAAGAACAAACAAAATTTAATTTTTTAATTACGATATCGTTAAATAAAAATAAAGAAATCAATAATTGGCACATAAATTTTTGCATATTTGTTGTTGTTTTTACCAATAAAATAAATGCTAAATATTCTGCTTGCTCTTGGGCTTATCTTAAATCGAATCGTGTCATTTCACCTAATAAAAATTATTTTTTTTTTGTTTAAATTCGTTATTTTAATGTGCATGCACATAAAAATGAAATTATTTGCGATAAAAATATTTTCAGTTCTATATATTTTTACATATATACTAGTTCGAGTATGGTGGGTTGGTTTGGTTTATAATATGAATAATAAAAATTATTTACAATATCTGATTTCAATAAGCAATAAACTATTAAGTAGTTATTTATATATGTGTACAATGTAAAATAAAATTACAATATTTTTTATGGTGGTTTTAAAAAATAACGGCATGCTTACGATACAGTAAATGCACCATGACACGATGCATACGTTAAAGAAAGCGTCCGCGTGCTTGAACTTGAATTTATGTTCAACAGATCTGATCATCTAAGCATCAACAGGCAGCCACACTGTTACAATATAAATATAGTCACTGTTTTTTTTTTGATCAGTTTAAAAAATTTTGTTTAAATTTACTTTGCTTTTCAAAATTTTCTATAAAATTAAGTTAGCTATGAAATTTTGATTGTTGATCTATCTATCTGGGCATAACAAAATTTTCGGAAAAAAAAAGAAAAATGAAAAAGTTTTTGTTTTTTTGAGTTTGGCGTCGTTCTTGTTGGTTGAAAAAAAAAGATTAAGACGTTTGGATAAGGAAAAAGAAAAAAATCAATTTTTAAGAAACTTAAAATTTGCAATTAAAGCATAAATAGTACTCGTAAATAATTACTGAAAATATTATAATTTATGAATTTGTGAATTTTTTTTGTGTGTTATAAATAATAAATAAATTGTATACTATATGTATGTATATATAAATGTATTGAAATTAAAATAATTATAAAAGTTTTGAAAATATAAAAAAAGGAAAAAAAAACGGTTTAACATATTAAGTGCTTTCATTAACAATTTTGGGTATTTGTGAGAGAAGCATTATTATCAAGACATCGAGCTTGATTGTTTTAAACATCGTCGGTTAACACCAAATCTTGAAAAACTTATTCTGGTGTACATCAATCAATAGTTGATAAGAGGGCTGATGAAATTTACCAAGCAGTTTGTATGGTGGAGGGTGTCCAGCACGGTGCATTTGTATTTGAGCCAAGCAAATGGAATTTTGTAATTATATGATTATAATTTATTACTAATTTTTGTATATAGCTGTATATTATATAAATTATCCCCGTTAATTTGTTTTTTGTTTGTGATTGTAAGCAAATTTATAAATTGTTATAATTTTTTTTTTTTTTTCATTAGGAAAATTTTTAATTTCCTTCGTACATTTTTTTTGTTTTTGGTTTCTTACAATTATGATTTACTAAATTTTTTTTTTGGTTTTGGGAATGTCATCGTGTCAGTTAGCTTCCAATATTATTAATGCTTAGTACCATGAGCAAGAACGACGACTAAATTTAAACCTCTACGAACTGAGCTACCGAGGTTTTTTAAATGCTCATAAATTTTACCGGTATGGTAAAATAATAAAAAATTGTTACTTCGAGAAAATAAACAACGAATACTCAATAAAGTTGGCTGGAACGCAAAGGAACCCATAAAGTTTGAAGTATTAAACAATTTTTTTTAAAATCGGTCGATAAATGGCTATGTTCCATCGCATGTCTATATTCCAGACCACCATCCAAAATTTATGGCAGATTTTTTTATTTTATCAACTATAGACCTAATTTGACCGCATTCGGTTAAAAAATCGTTTAGTTCCGTTCAAGATGGTAAAACCGTTGATTGAATACATATAGATAATATCACTGCTAATTACAACAACAATTTTGTTTTTTTCTTGCTTCTAACACATTGTAAAAGAAGAGTATAACTCACTTCATGTAGGGTTAAGAAGAACAAAGATAGACCCAATTAATTCAAAGCTGCTAGAACGGAGTAAAACATATTTTTGAATTATTATTTACCCACACCACTAGAAATTTTAACAAAAAAAAAATAGAATGAAATGTATTTTCCTCTCTCTCAACTGAATATATGCAATATATATGACAAAAATAAATAGGCAATAATTATAAAATTGTGTTTATGTCAAAACCAACAACAATTACAAGCCCTGCATAAAACCTGAAACGCAGATACTGTAGCGGCTCAAAATCATTAAAACCCTTTTCACTTCGTGGCACTCCTCGTAGCAAAACTATTTATACACCGCGCCGCTTAATTACGATGCATTGCTCGTTTTGCTGAATAGAGCTATTTCGCCAACTACAAATTAATTCCGCGAATCTCGATATTTATCGACGATCGATAAATATCGAGATATTTTTCGACGACCCGGAAATCAAGAAACGAAAATAGATAGTCGCGTTTAGAAGTTGAAGGAGACACCGTCTCGAATTATACAAGAAAAGTGTAGTGCCGAACAATCGTCCGCCATATCTAAAGTGTGAATATAATATTAAGAAAATAATATTGAAGTCTGTGTTTAACAAATAAATAATAAATAGTTTATACAAAACATAAATACATATAGTGAGTGTTATTAATTATAATAGTTAAAAGCCCAGTAACACCCGCTATAACTGGTGACCCCGACGCGCGAGTGTAACGGTAAGAAACAGGTCGACCGTTACCGCGCAAGAGCACATTTTTTTTTCTCTCAATGTGCTTTAAAAGTGCATTTTATTAAAAAACTATTATAATATAAACTATATAATATAACTTAGTGCAACAAAAAAAAAACGCGTACAACAATAAAAACTAAAACGCTAACTTAAAATAACAGGCGCACAGAAACGCCAAGTGTGTGCGAACAATTCTAAAATAAAAACACAAAAACAGTTATAAGAACTAACGTAAAAACTATTTCAACGTAGTGAATTTAGTGCAGTGGATTAGTGTACCACCAACTTTGTATAACACGAACTAAAAGCAAGTTCGATACGCGGTTTAAACCATTACAAAAAAAAAAATTTCTCGAAACCGCAAATTACATTATGTGAACAACACACATAAACACGTAACATTCTGGGCCAATTGCCCCCACAAAGGCGATCGCGCTCATCGAAGGAGCCAGGAACCTGGCAACAACATTTCGAATGCGGCAAAATTACAAAGCAACGGAATTACGGTCGGCAGATCAACAAAACAACACATCACCAGCAACAAGCAACAACAAATTAAATCAACCTTAATGGATACATACACATATAAACAAGTAAATATAAAATTAAAAATTTGTAAAACATTTTTTTTTTTGCTATAAAACTTTTTTTAAACAATTTTTCTCAAAAATAAATTTAACTAGCTATTATTTAAATAACTACATATAGGTATATATATATATAAAAAAAAAAACAATAAAATATTCTCAATTTATTTTCCAAATAAATTACTAAAATATTATATTTCATATACATTATATAAATTTTACGATATTCTGTATACGCAATAAGCAGCATAGCCCAACGGTTAGCGTTGATGGCTATAGATACTTAAGTCGCAAGTTCGAAACTCGTCGAATTCATTTATTTTTTTTTTCTTGTCATATTTTGGTGTATATAAAATTTTTTTTTTCTCAAACAATTTCAATTTAAATATTTTTTTTTTTACAAACATATTTTCATTAAAAAAACATTATATTAAATTACATATTAAGCATATCTATTGTAAGTGTTCGATTGTTCGTCTCTACATGTTCGCACTATTAGTATTAATTTCGTTGATCTTTCCGTTGAATAATTCTTTTTCGTTTCTAATTTCGCTTGATACAATTTCTTAATTATTGATCTTGTTTTTACTGATTTTATTCTTATTCGATCTGCCCATTCCCTTATTCGTATTCGCAATACTCCTTGGTTGGAAAAATAGTTATATTTAGTTTGTTCGCGTTCGAATATTTTTTTTAAGTCTACGATTAGATAGACAAGTGAATAAAATAAATATTTCTGCTACGCCGGTATTAAAGTGAAGTGAAAAATAAAATAATAAATTTAAAATGCCACCTAAACAACAAAAAGCCGTTTCATCGTCAGAAGATGAGAACGACACTCATGCTGGCACACCAACATCGCGGACAACCAAGTTATACAAGATGCCACCAAAGATACCCCCATTCTGGAACGAGCAACCGGCAGCTTGGTTCATCCTCGTTGAACACCAGTTCGGCATCCACCGAATTGTCGACGACGATGGACAATTTGCTTATACTCTCGGCGCGATACCACAAGAGACGGTACAATTCATCACGGACATTTTCAGGAACCCGCAGCCAGGCACGAAATATCATCGACTGAAATCTGCGTTAACCAACCGGTACTCTATCAGCGAAGAACAACGACTTGACGAGTTGCTTTCAGGCTTCCAACAAATGGGAGACCTTAAACCGTCCCACTTTTATCGCCTGCTTGAACAAAAAGCAGGTGATTCTAAATTAGTAAACAACGATTTACTCAAAAATCTCTGGCTAAAACGTTTGCCAGATGACTTACGAGCGATAATGGCGCGGGATATAAAGAACGACATCGAGGAAATCCTACCGGTCGCCGACAATATCTGGATCAACGCTCAATCCAGAGCACCCAAACCAATTGCTGCTGTCAACCAGCCATCCTCAAGCAAGGCAACTGCTGACGGTGAATCAGCCCTTGTTTTAATGCAACGACAACTGGACAAGACGCAACAACAATTGGCAGATCTACAACGAACACTGGCCAACATGAACATTGGTTCACGTGGAAGATCGCCAAACAACAGACGGAATTTCAATTACCGACACAGGTCAAGGTCGAGATCGTTATCTCGATCCGGACTGTGCTACTTCCACCGTCGTTTCGGCTCACGCGCACGCAACTGTAATCAGCCGTGCAGTTTCCGACTGGTAGCTCATGGAAAAGCTACTTCCAAACATTTTAAGCCTTCGGAAAACTACTAAATCCTGCTGTCTCTACGGCAAACAGTGGGATTGGTTCGTCTCGCCGTCTTTTCATCAAAGATCACGAAAACAACTTGCAATTTCTGTGATACCCGTTAACAAGTTTCCCCGACATGCTAAAGACACCGTTTGCATTCTTACCGCAGCAAACGGATCTCCAATTTCCACTTACGGCACAAAACTTTTGAAGGTTAATCTCGGTCTCAGGCGTACGTTCACACATCCCTTTATCATCGCGGCAGTAGACAGGCCTATTATAGGTGCTGACTTTCTGTCCAAATATGGTCTCGTGGTCGATTTGAAGAACAGAAGACTTTCTGATTCATTTACTACCCTCACTGTGAACGCAATCATCGCCCAAGTTGATACGCCATCTCCAAAACATTTCAGCGTCAACAATGATTACGGCGCTCTTTTGAAGAAATACCCCTCGCTCACTGAGGCTCCGAATTACAATCTCCCAGTGAAGCATAACGTAGTCCACTACGTCGTCACGCAAGGTAGGTTGCCTTGTGCTAAACCGCGACAACTCGACGCAACTATACTAAAAGCTGCTAAAACTGAATTTCAGTTTATGACAGACATCGGAATCTGCCGCCCCTCATCATCACCAGTCTCCTCACCATTACATATCGTGCAAAAGAAAGACAAGGACTGGCGCCCTTGTGGAGACTATCGCCAGTTGAACACTGTCACTGTCCCAGATAGATATCCTATCCCCCACATACACAGTTTCTCGTTGAAACTCGCCGGCGCCACTATTTTTTCGAAAATAGATTTGGTTAGGGCATATCATCAAATTCCCATGGCTCTTGAGGATATTCATAAAACAGCGATAACCACTCCTTTCGGGCTCTTTGAGTTTACCCGAATGCCATACGGCCTTCGTAACTCAGCCCAGACATTCCAGCGATTCCTTAACGAAGTGTTAAAAGGGCTGGACTCCGTCTACTCCTATATCGACGATATCCTCGTTGCGAGCCGGTCCGAGATGGAACACAGTGAACATCTCGAGTCAGTATTTAAACGTCTCTCCGCATATGGAATCAATATTAAAGCTTCGAAATGTATTTTCGGCGTGAAGTCACTCGACTTCTTGAGCCACACAATTTCGAAAGATGGCATCCTCCCGTCGCAAGACAGAGTTGATGTCATTTCAAATTTTCCAGAACCAACATCAATCCGCCAAATACAGCAGTTTGTCGGTATGGTGAACTATTACCACCGCTTTATACCACGGTTAGCCGAACTGTTATCGCCGATTCACAGGCATTTGGCCACTTTACTCAAGAAAGGCAAAAACAAAATAAACTTCTCTTGGCCCGAAGATTGTACAGAATCTTTCGATAAGGTCAAGCGTTCTCTTGCCGCTGTCACTCTTTTGGCACACCCGTTGAACGACGCGCAGTTCAACATAACTACCGACGCTTCCAATGTAGCAGTTGGAGCTGTCTTACAACAACGCAACAAAGGATGTTGGCAACCATTAGCGTTCTTTTCAAAGAAGCTCTCCCCTGCGGAAATCAAATACTCTACTTTCGATAGAGAACTTCTTGCTATGTATCTAGCAATTAAACACTTTCGCCATTTCGTCAAAGGCCGAAATTTCTCTTTATTTACCGACCATAAGCCTCTTACAACAGCTATTGCGTCAAAGTCTGAACGTAGTCGCCGGCAATTACGACATCTCGATTACATTGCCCAGTTCACTACCGACATTCATCACATCAAAGGTAAACACAATGTGGTGAGCGACTGTTTGTCTCGTTCTAGTGAAACACTTCTCACAGAACTCAGCGTCTTCTCCTTCGACACGAAGGAATTACTTGTACAGCAACAACGCGACGACGAATTGCAGAAATTGATTTCAGCACACACACCGAAATCAAGCGTAAATCTGCAACGGATCGACTTACCAGACAAGCAGCAAATTTGGTGTGAGACTTCAACAGGTAAAAATCGACCCTACGTTCCTCTTAACATGCGACGGACAATCTTCGATAGTCTACATGGCTTATCACATCCCGGCATCCGTGCTACGCGAAAACTTATTGCTTCAAAATACTTCTGGCCAAGAATGAATACTATGATACAAGCAATTGGGCGAAATCTTGTATCCCATGCCAAAAGTCCAAAGTTCACCGCCACACAAAATCAGAACTCGGTAAATTCGAGCTACCAAGTGGCAGGTTTGAACACATCCACATGGACCTGGTTGGTCCACTGCCCCAATCGAATGGCTATCATTATATTTTAACGATAGTCGACCGATTTACCCGTTGGCCAGAAGCTTATCCAATCCGAAAAATGACCGCAAAAACCGTAAGTAAGATCTTCTACAATGAGTATATCTGTAGATATGGTGTCCCACTCTTCATCACGACAGATCAAGGAACACAATTCGAATCAACGTTGTTCACCGAGCTCACGAAGCTCCTAGGTTCCCATCGCATTCGGACAACTGCATACAACCCGAAAGCGAATGGTCTTGTCGAACGGTTCCACAGGCAATTAAAATCCGCCTTAATAGCTCGATGTAATACATCCCATTGGAGTTCAGAACTTCCAACGATCCTATTGGGTATTCGAACCTCCGTCAAGGAAGACCTCAACTGCACACCAGCAGAGCTAGTATATGGTCAAAACATCAAGGTTCCCGGTGAATTCTTCATCAACGATCAAAATTCGAACCCAAACACAGATACTTCGGATTTCGTGAATCAGCTTCGTACCACCATGAGAACCTTAGTTCCTACGGACACAAGACATCCACCTGAACAGGCAACGTACATTCCCAAAAATCTGGAAACCTGTTCACACGTATTCGTACGTGTGGATAGAGCCAGAGGTCCATTGAGTACACCCTATTCTGGACCGTATCCAGTAACCCGCAAATTGCGCAAATTCTTTGTTGTGGATGTAAATGGAAAATCCACAACAATTGGCATCGACAGGCTTAAGCCAGCGTACGGAATACTTGTGGTAAACCCAGTCGAAAAACGTAGTGTTCCAAGAACTGTGACATTTAATTTAAAACACTACGGTTTTCGATCCAGGAGGGGAGTGATGTAGCGGCTCAAAATCATTAAAATCCTTTTCACTTCGTGGCACTCCTCGTAGCAAAACTATTTATACACCGCGCCGCTTAATTACGAGGCATTGCTCGTTTTGCTGAATAGAGCTATTTCGCCAACTACAAATTAATTCCGCGAATCGCGATATTTATCGACGATCGATAAATATCGAGATATTTATCGACGACCCGGAAATCAAGAAACGAAAATAGATAGTCGCGTTTAGAAGTTGAAGGAGACACCGTCTCGAATTATACAAGAAAAGTGTAGTGCCGAACAATCGTCCGCCATATCTAAAGTGTGAATATAATATTAAGAAAATAATATTGAAGTCTGTGTTTAACAAATAAATAATAAATAGTTTATACAAAACATAAATACATATAGTGAGTGTTATTAATTATAATAGTTAAAAGCCCAGTAACACCCGCTATAATACCAATATGTAACAAACTACAGAAGATGGTGTTGGTTACACTACAATCCCATATCAATTTTTTTCTTTCGCACCACTACTTATTAAACTAGTGCGCATATTCTATGTACACATATTTTCTAATGCAACTATCTATAGTGTACTTTTTTCTGTATTTGTTGCAATAGCATGGCTTTATATTGTTGTTAGTTTTGGCTTATGTTCTTCATTCTGTTTTCATTTTTTCAGTCGTGTTCCAACCATGTGTGTGGAGTGGAGGTTACAGATACGAGTAATATGGCAAAGGGAATATTTGTAATAATTTTTTAATTCCGAAATTAAAAAATAATTTTATTTCGAAACTAAAAAAATGCCACAAATATTTTACTAATATTGGAAAAGTGAAATTTCAATATGCAATGTAAATACTAAAATTTATTTATTTATTTTTTCCTTTTAGTGGGTCAATAAACTTATTGTTAATTAAATATTTATCTCTCTTACGCTTGATAAATCACAAATATTCTGTTTTCCATTTTTATGTAAGCAACACACAAACCAAAATCCTATAATTATGTAACTTGTAAAACTTGAACCTGAAAACTTGATTTAATGATTTAATCTGTAAGGGTGACTTCAAAATTAGTTTTAATTATAAAAAACATGATTTCCAAAATCATCTGATCATCAACATACATTATTTATCATTTGCACAAGTTTTCTGTTTCTTGCATTGCATTATAAAACAGTAGCGTTATATACACGTTTCAAAAGCAATAATTTTTTAATTTTCATATTTTTGCCTACACCTTTTGATCAATCATAAGCTTCTTCCTTTCATAGTTGTTCTGTCTTAAATTTGTTATATTATATTGATGGTACTATTAGTAAGAGTAAGTGAAATAGCAGTCGCAACATTTCAAAATAATATTTTTTTATGTAATAAATTGTTGATATACAACAAATACAATACAAACCCAATTTTTATATGGGGAAAAACAAAAACAATTAAATTGTTCGGTGTTTATGTTGCTAGAAAGAAAAAACCACTATCGCACAACAACGCCTCTGTCTATATGTGACTAGTAGAGACATTAACCAAACGTAGCGGTAGAATTCCGAGTTGTAATGTCTATTATGTATTCAATCAACGGTAAAACTCAGAACTACGATCAAAGTTAAGATCGCTGATCGAAGAAAAGAAAAAGCACGTTCAAAAATGATAGGGAAGCAATTTCGTACTACAAATACCTCTCACCGTCCTAATTTCTATCGAATTTTAAACATGTACCTACCGAATTTTTCCACAAATTGGGAGATCGCGGCATTTTGGTTGAATAAGGTGAACCGGAAATGAAAGCTTCCATAAGAGCTTTTTCGTTTTTCGCAAACATTTTGAAAAGTACATATATCATTTATCAGAAAATCTACTATTAACTTAAAGCCCATTGACCAAAAACCATTGTAGAAACTTAATAACATGTGATTAATTTAGAGGTTCTTTTCTAAAAAAAAAAAATAAAACAACAAAAAAACAAAACAAAACTTTTCTCAGTAGGGATTTTATGACAGATAAACAGACAGATAAATTGACAGTCGTGTCAAACAGTTATGATATTTTTGATCAGTATCGTCATGGAAAGACTTAGCCCGACAATTAGCGACGAAAATCAGCGTTCTACGAGGAACGTGTTCAGTGCGCTTAGAGTAACTTATGGTCCACATAATTAGCCTACCGAACGCAATTTTTATTATTGGATAATACGCGATCAAATAGACCACATCCAGGACATAGAAGAAATTATAGCGGCGGTAGCTGGCTTGTCGTATGCAGCACTCAGGAAAAAAATATGATTGAGCTGATCATAAAAATGACCATCATTGTTATGATTATATGCAATGATTAATAATTAATAATATTAATATATTATAAAACAACCAATAATTCGACACACAATGATGATATTTAACATCAAACTATGATTGAATTAACTATCGGTATGATTAAATATGTAGTTATTATCTGCCCAATTCCCATAGTCGTGCCACTTCATGTGAAATGGCAATTGTCATGTCACGTGATATGAACATTGATATTCTTGAAGTCAATTCAAGTGACGCGGGTTAAATGGTCTTAAAACACAAAATAAAACTATCTTTTGACACGATGTAATTCAATAATAAAAATGCTATTTACTTTTTATGAATTCGACAAAAAATATTCTTGTCACTTGAAAAAATTATGTGGCAGAACGTCACATGAAGTGACTATATTACGACTATAGTCGCGACTATGAGAATAAGAAAATGTAGACCATCTGACTGTAGTGACTTGAAGTGACGTAATATGACTATGGGAATTGGGGCGTATGATGAACATAATCAGTCCAGTTAATAAGAATTATTATCATAACACTGAGAGAAAAATTTAGATACTACGTTAAATCCGGAATTTATTTTCTCCGTCGTGAGCATACCGAAATTTTGGTTTTTCACCATTTTATTAACACTTGTTATATTCGGTAATCACATAAGACTGGATTACTGCAGACATGAAGCTACAAAGTAAAATCTGGATATTTAGTGTTTACATACGAATTAATCACCCATTGAGATAGCGAATTTTTTATAAATACACTAAAAATTAACGAATCAAAATTTAATAATGCAATTTATGTTTACCCTAATCATAGGAGATGAATATGATTACAAGTATCATAATAATAATAAGCTCCGTTTTCACTGATAGACATAATTAAACAAATAGTATTTCTAATTATTGTATAATAGGAAATATGACAATAATTTTATAATGATTTTTATTATTATAATATGGTAAATCAAGTATTGTAGCTCAAAACAGAACAAGAGCGAAGGCGGCGAGCGAAATCGCCTGTCATATTACAAAACCCCGAAAACATGCAATACAAACACAACCATCGACGCTGGCGACTACGATTTTTTAGTTCAAATAAATTTAAACTGTGTGCCTGAGAGCGATTTTTTCGTTTAAATTAGTTGCTTTCCAATCGACCATCGCAAGTACTTGTAAGTGCGAAAAATGTGTATTGGCTAAAGTGTCGATTGGAAAGCACAAAAAATTACAAAAGCAAAACATAACCTACAAATGTGAAGTTTATTTGTGATAACTTTTTAATAAACAAATATCTATACCGAAATTTTATTAGCACTTCACACACGACATCCAATTATATTTTTGACATAAAAATACTACACGCAATCACTTAGCGGACAAATTTATCGTAACTGCTTTCAACTACTCCTAATAAAAAGGTACAACAGTTGTGAGTAGTTAATTTAGCAAAGACAAAAACCTTAAGTGGTTATAAGTACTTGCGGTGGTCGATTGGAAAGCAACTATTGCCGACTAATCTAAATTAATGAGTAGTTATGCTATTAGCGACCAGGTTTTTATCATTTAGACTCCTGTTGAGGTTGCTTGACTATTTAGTTGTCCTTTTCATTTTTTTTATTATTTTTTATAATGGATACGAGAAAAATGTCTAAAAGAAAATACTCTCATTCCTAAATTTCGATTGTAATTTATATTTTACATTCATGAATAATGCGATTTCCATTTCCATATTTGTTTTATTTTTTCTATTTCCTTGTTTTTAAATAATAACAAACTGGTATTATTGAAAACAATAAGACGTATGAAAAGTCATAATTTAGTTTAGTTTACAATTTAGTTTACAATCGGAGGCACAGTATATTTAAAAGATACAAGTATGCCACCTTTGAATGAATGATATGAATAAGTCATTAATTTAGTTTAGTCGGCAATTTAGTCGAAAAAATCGCTCTCAGGCACATATTCTTAGAGTCTATTTCTATTTTTGTCGCCGGCGAAACAATGTTGCCAACTGTTTAACCGTGATTTTATTAACCATTGTACCGATCGGCAGTACACGGTGGAATCAAACAAAAAATCCATTGCGCCTAAGTGTTGGCTATGTTTCGTTTAGGGGTATATCCTCTATCCGAGATTTATTTTGCCATGCCAATTCTTACATCTTTTTTAAATTTAAATTTGTTTTGCGATTGTTAAGTAGAAATACATAAAAAGACTGCGACCTCGGAAAATGCCTAGCAGTCTTTTCGTGGATTTCTAATTTAAAATTGCAAAACAAATTTAAATTTCAATTGGCATGGTAAAATAAATCTAGTAACCATATTTCGCCTCGCAATTAAAAATAATTTGCGAACGGATAGAGGACATATCCCTTATAGTGGATATAATTAATTCTTAAGTACAGAGAATGGTAGCAAGCAATAAGATTTAACTGATATAACCGGTGTTTTCTGTTGGTTGGTGTAGATATGTACGTAAAAATTTGCACTTATATGTACATATTTTAATACCGTTGCTTGAATGCATCACACGCATTATATGTAAACCTTCAATATGTATGACTTTTTTGATTCCAAAGGATGCATAAGATAAGTGTTTTCCATTTATTCATTGTTTTAATACATATTTTAATTATTATACATACTTTTTCCAAATAAATTTTAAGTATATAAACCTTTTAACTGTATTTTATAAATTATAACTCATAAAGGTGTAGAGTACTAGTATTCGCATTTAGTGGGTCATTCGAATATAGTTTGCGCGAGAAAGGGATTTTTAATGCCGTTGTTCTGGTTTTGTTACACTCGCCTAACAATTTTTGTTGTTGTTTTGCTACGATTATTTTTTGCCGGTAATTTTGAATTCTACGTTTTGTTTTTCTACGTACTCGTACATTATATATTTTGCATGGAGAGGCATTTTGCAGGTGTATAGCGGGATATACATTTCAATATCCTCCGAAAATGTGGTTTTGCGATGTATAAATCTTGTTATATGCTTTTAGCTTTGTCTATATTGGCCGTTGGGTATGTGTGTATTGGTTACGAGGAAACAATTTACAAGGGTATTTTTTGTTTTCATTTTATTTTATTCATTACATAATTATTATATATTTGTTACATGCATATAGGTATTTACTTTTTGTGCTTGTGTGTGTAAATGATTTTCGATATGAAAAGACACAAAAAACAAAAGATTAAATCATAGATTTTGGTGTTGTTTTTCGCCTTTTTCATTGATTTCATTTGTGTGATCAATTTACACAGAGGCGGCGAGGATATGGTGGAGCCGTATTGCAATAAATTTTCTTTGATATTTGTGGTAGAGTGCTAAGATAGGTTTCGTTCATGATGAGTGGTTGATCGGTGCCTGCGGTTTGTGATGATTGTTCATTGAACATTGTGTTTCTCAACTTACGGAGGGTTATATTCTTATAACATGCTCTGTCGTTACCTGTATTTGTAAGCTATTTTGGGCCATTTTAAATCGTTTTCTTTGGGAGTTGATGTGCGGTTATCAATTGTTAGTATAAAAAGGCAAATTTTCAGTTTTGCATGGAACCCTTGTCTGAAGTTTGGATTTGTGTATCCAGGTTGGTCTATTTGCTGAATATTATAGATGTTTTTGTTAAAGTTTACCGTCAGTTTCGCGATAGTTAAGTCATTTTTGAAATATTAGGATGATCGGTCGTACGCTGGGGTTTTTGAGCTATAGGATTCCCAAGATACTTTTATAATCATGGCTTTATGAAGCATGGGTGATATCGATTAGTGATGTTGAAGGGAGATCGCTTGGTGAATGGTAGAGGTGTCACGGGGAGAGGATTCAAACCGTCTCTTGGGGTTGTTTTGTATATAACTTTGTATGTTGCAGTGTGTTTTTTGTTTATGCAGGGGGTGGGTATCGAGTAATCCTGGATAAACATTACATATTTTTTTGGTACATTTTAATATGACTATAAAATAATTCTTTTCACAATGTGATTTTAGAGATTATTAGAATTTTGCTAATATTCCTTCATCCAAATATTCAGCGTTTGAGTATTAAATTATTATACATATTTTAATTTGGTGAAAAATTTAGAGTTATCGAGGTTTACCAGGTGTTTATTATTAATACTATTATTCAATGCAGTTCCTAATTAAGCTAATTTATTTAGTTCTTTCTAATGAAGATTTTTGATTACAGGATCTTTGAAGTCGTAATACTCTCTAATTAAAAATAAAATTTTAATTTAAAAGTCAGAAGAGCAGACAATGTAGGAATCATAATGGCTATCGGGTTTTTAATATATTTGATATTTCAGCGAATACTTTTTGAAATTGCAGATATCTTGGAAGCTACAGATTAAATTTGAAATGCAGTTAAATGTTGCTGTACTCAGATACTTTGCCAGGGATCATGGGTTTTTTTAATTAAATTATTTTCTAGGTTGTTTCAGGAGACTGTCATGAAGAGGTTGTTTGGGAGATTGTAAATTGGTGAAGGTTTTGATTAGCTTGTTCTAGGTTTGATAAATAATTATCGCTGGTTGTTTTTTTTATGATTTATTTAATACGATTGGGTTATTTGGAAAATGGATCCTATAGTTGTGCTAGCTACTTATTAATTCTGCCATCTTACAGATTTCTGATTGCTTTAAGATAACTATACAATTCTGGTTTAATTTGTTTAGATATTGGTGTTCTAAAACTGTGCCAAATATACATTATTGATATTACCTTAGATATATCAGATTAGCTGTTTTTGAAAACAGATTTCATTTGGCCATTTAGATTAGGGATGGCAAGGACAAGATCTTCATATTATATAATTTTTTTATTTAACTATTTTTTATAAATAAATCCATTAATTCAACAGATTCACAAAGATTCTATCAGTTGAAGATAAAAAGAAGGTCGGGCTTTCCTTTCGTGCTTTGATACTAGTACTGCAATATTTGGTGATTTCTGGACTCGATTTATTTTAATTTGTTTTGATTTAACTTGTTTTAAGAGAACTAAATTAATTTAGTTAATACTAATCATAGCATTACATTTATTTTATTCAAGTTAATTTAACTCTTAATAATGACATTTTATTTCAGGAAGTTTACTGCAACTTAATTAATTATACATTTTAATTATAATTATATTTTTTTTAGGATGCTGAGTTCTGAATATTTCGAAAAAAAATCAAAAATAATTGTGTTGTCTTGTGCTAACCATCTTATATTACATTTCAACTAACAATTTACTAACTATTGACTACTTAGGTGTCTGAAACCGGGTCAATTTCCATAATAATTAACAAACCCTTCCTATCCCTCCATCTTGTTATATGTAAAAGAGTGTGCGGATGGGCCCGGCGTCAACCGAGAATCTTACTTAGGTTTGGTCGCACATTCCAATCAATCAATCAAATAACCGGTGTTTTCTGTTGGTAATTGAGATGGGTTGATATTGGGAGTATAACTTAGTTTTTTTATATTTTGTGTGCAGAAAAAACACGTTTATTTCTAAGAAATTATAAATTTTATTTTAATCAAAATATTTTCAATCGTTATGTATGACTTTCGACCATCTTTCTGGCAATTTATGGATTCCATCGAAAAAAATGTTTGGTTTTTGATGCGATCCATTCGTCGAGCGATTTTTTAATTTCTTCGTGGTTTCCAAAGTGTTGGTCTTGAAGATCGCTTTGCATTGATCGGGACAAATAGTAATCTGATGGGGCATAATCTCTTGAATAGGGAGCATGCGGTAGAATTTCCCATTTAAGTACTTCTAGCGCATTTTTACTTGTTTTGTGACATGTGGTTGAGCATTGTCATGCAGCAAAATCACTCATTCAATGCATAGTTCATATCTATCAATTTTTGTTGGCAACGTTCACTAGTAAGAGTTTCGTTCGGTTTTAGAAGCTCATAGTACACCACTTCTTTCTGATCCCAATAAATGCGCAACATAGGTTTCAGTGGTTGACACTTAGTCCATTTTTTTCCCATTGTGATACCACGCATTCACTCCACATAATTAACCCATTCACCTACTCACACAACTACAGTACTCCGTCTGCACATTGCAAGCTCCATGTCAACTTGTACATTGACATGGACGGTGGGTCGGCACTGAATTCTGCACTCCGTCAGAGGGTCTTTGTTGTGTTTATTAACATCACCCGATTGTAATTGATGATGAAAGTTCGATTTGCATCTAGCTTCTGATGGGATTTGAACCTAGTACCTCCCGGTCCAAGTGCCGAAGCTTTAACCACTACACCACTTGTCCGGAATGCACAACATAACTTCCATGAATGTTTCGTTTTGTTGTTGTTGAGGATGGTTCGCCTGAATGAACCCATGATTTTTTGCGTTTAGCGTTATGGTAGTAAATCCACTGTTCATCGCCAGTCACAATTTGAGACAAAAAATGCCATCTTCGGTGTCTTGTACGCAAAGAATTAAACGAGCTTCAGTCAGTTCATATGGTACCCATCTTCCTTATTTTTGAATCATTTTCATGGCATGTAAACGTTTGCTCATGGCTGCTTGAGTGAGATTTAACTGTTCTGCAAGTTCTTTTTTTGTTTGAGCTAAGTTTTCTTTCAGTAATGCTTCCAATTCTTCATCTTCGAATTTTTTTTGGTTGACCAGAACGTTCTTCATCAAGTTGATGCATGTTCACTATAGTTTTCGTGAAGCAAACGGAAACTTTCAGCAGCTTTTTTCTTTTGATTAAAACAAAAAAGTAATACTTCCCACAAATGTTGTTTTGTTGATACGACATGTTTAAACGGGATTTAAGAATATGTTGAGTACGCTTTCACGAATAATGATAGACTGAATTTTAATGTTGAATGTCAACACTTGAAAGTGCGGTAGGTGTAATTGTAAAAGATGATTTGGTACTAAAGTTACGCCATTTCTTAGAAAATTCAAAAAACTAAGTTATACAGCCAATATTTTACTCAAAAAAGTAATAATTATTAGGACACACATTAAAATTATTTTTTTGAAAGGTGTTATTTCACCAAGATACAAGCGTTATTGCATTATTTTAAAGGTATGTAGTATAATATCACCCATTTGTCTTGTAAAAATTTAATATTTACTTTCAAAATGTTGAAAAACACCGATTTAAACTGGAAATCTATAAGATGGAGAAAAAAAAAAATTTAAACATAAAACATCTTCGAACTGTGTAAAATTAATATTTCAAACAAATTTAAATTAACAGCTATATGCAATTATATTTGTTCGTTTTCTAATTATTGCATGAAATTAAAATAGCCATTACTTGTATTAAAATTAAATGTTGATACTGATTTTTGGGCAAAAAATTGATGCACTCAGTTGGTGTATTACACTCGAATATTGATTGCAAATTTTTAACAAATCATAAAATTTTATGGTTGGTAATAAATCATTCGCAGCCGCATATATTCGCATATACAGTACATATAAAGAAAAAAGGGTTATGAAATTTTCTTATATATATATTTTTTTAATATCATCCATCTGGTGTACCAACGAGATTGATTTTTACCAGAAGAGTTAAAAGGAAAAAAAAAATTAATAAAATTTTGTGTATCGTACGATATTGGATCAACAGTTTTTAATTTCACTTTTTTTTTTATATACGTACTCGTATATATGAGGGATATCGGGAACATGAAACCAACAAAAAAATTTATAACCAACAAACAATAATGCCGCCTGCACATCATCCTCTCGATATTTATTAGATTTCGCATTTTTCTGTTGCAAACCTTAATTTTATTTCGTATGTTTGGCATATGGCGATAAAATTTTGTCGATAATTAAACCATTAACCGAATGGGTTTATGGATGTTTAATATTGGGTTGTATAAATTCATTAAATTTGATTTTATGTTTTGTTTCCAAAGAGTTAACACCTAACACCATATTATTTATCATTCATCGCATTTTGAAACTGCTGAAGATTTTTTTACAAAACACCTAAATATAAAAAAACACCATATGTTTCTTGAAAATCGATTTTATTTCAATAGAGAGATAACTTGAAACAATAATTGACGGAAGTTATTTCCGAAAACAATTAAAACTATTTAGAAAATTTTTTAGGAGTTTCATGTGTGTGTATCGAAAAGTGAAGCATTTTCTAGTATTAAACAGAAATTTGATTATGTAATAAATAAAAATTAACACCGAAGGATAAGGATGTAACGGAACAAGAATAATACAACAAACTATTGTATAATCGTAATTTACTCCCGAGTTACAAACAATATCACTTTCTTTTATACGTAGTAAAAGAAAGTATAGTAATTATAAAAAATTGAACCCTCTTGGAAAAGCTTCCAATGATGCCGCCACACAAGCATAAAGTTTTATTCTGAATAGATAATCCGCCTAGACTGCCGGAATACACCAAATTTTGGTGAAAAAAAAAATTTTGGTTGCCGGTAAAATTAAAAACATGATCTGAACTATTTGCAATCTGAATCCAAAAATTTTGAAAAAACACATTCATAAGCGGGTGACCTACTACGAAATCCCGGTTTTCAAAATCCCGGTTTCATAATCCTGGTTTTCAAAATCCCGGTTTTCAAAATCCCGGTTTTCAAAATCCAAGTTTTCAAAATCCCGGGTTTGTTTTCTCCTAGTTCTAAAGTCTCGATTTTGAAAAAAATATTTTTTATAAATTCGGGCCGGCCGGACTAATAATATTTGTCATAAAAATAAGATGTCTTGACCGGTGTGAAGTTTTAACCAATTATCAAAAGTGTAGCTACACAAAAAATCATTTTTCAAAAGTGGTACTTACACAATTTAATCAAAAGTGTAGTGATACACGGAAGAAAATGTAGCAGGGTTGAATTTTTTTTATTTAATCAAAAAAATCATTTTATAGGGTCTATAAAATCAAAAGTGTAGTGATACACGGAAGAAAATGTAGCAGGGTTGAATTTTTTTTATTTAATCAAAAAAATCATTTTATAGGGTCTATGCGTGATTTTTTTCTCTTTTTAGTTGGGATTCACACCGACACCGGAAATTTTGTGACACTTTTCTTTGGCTGGGAGTACGAATTTCCGCGTGATACACATGGTTCTTTCCATAGAAGCAGTGTGGTTTTAGAACGCGAATGTAAATGGAATTCCGTTGGAATTGCGTATTGGGCCATTAGCTTGTGTGTACCTATACAGATTAATTTTGAAAACCACCTTATTAACGAAACCCTCGGGAAATTTCTCACCGATTTTAGAATACGGCTCCGTTTGCGATATTTAATATGAAAGTGTAGGGTAGGTTGTGGCCCATAATCAAGTAATTCTAGAAATGTCTGTTCAGATCTGTAAATGCCCTCGGATTATGTGTAATTGTTTGGACCAATTTTGATAACCACCTTATTACCGAAACCCTCGGGGAATTTCTCACTGAGCATTGTAAGTTTATTCGAGAGAAGAAGTACACATTTGTACTTGATGGGTCCGATCTTATACCATTACTATGGCTTGATATTTATTCGAATGGTAAACGTTGTATTGCTCAATAGGGAGAACCTACTGTTTACAATCAAATTAAGGGCATTAGTCGAAATAATATGAAGAATCGTTTAACAGGAACTTCCTGCCACAATGTTCAGCTTGATTTAGCCAATGGAACTGATATTAAACTTTTTACAATAGGTAATACTCAATCATTTGTTCCTCCTACAATAATCCGGAAAATAAAATCGGAGCAGCTCAAGAAAGACGATCTAGTCTAAGATTGTGATGTATTTGAAATATGTCAAATGAATTTGGTTGAGCCAAAAAAAAATAAATATATCTACGAAATAACACCAGATGCATTAAAAACAGTTGTATTACGGAAATCAACTTTGGATCTTCTAAAACATTTCGCTTGTAATGAAATTTACTTTGGTACAACTGGTAAAGTTACAAAAAGCCATGTGTGCCATCCATATCGCAGCTATACGCGAATCCTTTATTATGTGTGTGTAATAAATATTGATAAACAACTAATCCCTATCGCTGAATTAATTTCATCGCAACATGATTCTTGTACTAGTAAACGATTTTTGGATGACTTAATTCAAAATTTGCCAAAAGAATACAAATCAAAATTCTTTGTCACCGACTGGTCTTGGGCGCTACTAAAATCGATTCTGCTTAGTTTCAATTTCATGACTATATCCGAGTACATTAACTATACATATGTACGATATACTAACCTCGAATACTGAAATTCCCCATAATAATATATTTGCCACTTTCGTATGTTGCGCCCACTTTGTCAATATCATATCATCGCAGTTAAAAGAAAAATGACCAAATGCTTCTAGTATAACTAAAAACTTAATATTAGATATAATTTGTAGCATGCATAACTGTGAGGTTTTGGATGACATTAAAAAATTGTTTGAATTGTACTGCAAAATAGGCTGCTCAAAATTCTCTACACAACAAGTTGCCAATTCTATTGGTTCTGTCAAAATTATGTCGAAACAAATTTATAATAATCAAGGCAAATCTGAGATTATCCCATCTTAAACAGATGAGATCGACGCAAAGATCACAATTTTTTTCTAGACCCAATTTTAGCAACAGTCCCTATTATTTTCGATTTAAAAATATTTTTATTAAAACCAAAGACTCAATATGTAATGAATAGAACTGCCAGACAAATTTAAACGTACATTACAATATTGAATTTGTGAATTTCACTTTAAAAAAATATATGTCTTTTTACCTCTTTGGGGCGTATGTTTCGCTCGAAAACTGGGTGCATCTGGAAGAATATCCAACGCAAATTCAGAGAGTTGGTTTTCTGTGGTTAAAAATCATTATACGAACTATCAGTCTAACTATCACTAACACAATTAAAAGACATAGTTATAAAAACGGAAGTAAAGTTTGTAAAAGAAAGTCGCGTTTTTGATGATCCAGATAATCCGTTCCACGAAGAAACATGGAATAAAAAAGAGAAAACAATTGAGTCTCCAACACATTTTGGTATAGAAGTTTTAAGTCGTTTGGCACGAATTAATATACTCAATCGGCTGCAGCCACACCAAACTTATTAGCTGGCAAAAATGAAGATGTTTACGTTTTAAAAAACGGATATACTTTTCTAAATAAAGAAAACGAGGAAATCTGTATCAGCAATACTTGTAATTTTGATGCATTACCCCATATTTTTTGTGTTTGTACAAAGATGCAGAATATTTTAAGGGATTTTTCCAAAAATGTACGAACCGATTTTTCAAATTTTTGTCTGAAATTAAATCTTTTTTCTAACAATTTTGTTCTGTATGAAGAGAGAAGTCGAATACTACTAGAGATATATAATGAAACAAGAACCTCGTTCGAAAGAGAAATTTCACTAAATTTGACGCTACTTGTAGCATTTCTTTCACAGATGTTCGTAGTTGTTTGGGAAACCAGCATCCTGATATTTTAAGAGAAACCTTTTATCTCCCTTTTGACAACGTGTTTAGTTTCAATCAAAACTCATTAAGTGATATTCAAAACTGCGTAGATTTTAAACAGACGATTTGTCCCAAATGTAAAACAGTACGTACAATCAATCATTAGCAAATACGGCTTAACTGTTGCTGATGTATAGCCAAACGTCCTGATCAAATAAGTAAACCGATTCGTTTAGGTGATGATGAATTTTATTAAAAAGGTGTTATTCATTATGAAAAGTTCACAATTAAAAATATACCCGGTCACTTTCGAGCTTTTATAAAACGAAACAACATATGGGAACAACATGATGATTTGTTACCTTTTCCAATGGAAATTAATTCCAAACACAAAAGTAATCCAGCAATTTTAATATTTGAATTTTGATTTATAGATGGAAAATGTGTAAGAATCACAACAATCAGTTTCGAACGGATGAGATCATTGATTTGAAAAAATCAGTCTTCTCATCAGGTCGCGACGACTGACATTGTATTATTTACATTGGAATATTGTCTCTATATATAGAGCAATACCATGTAGTTGTACTACTAGCGAATTACTGCGTAGCGTACGAAATTCGATTCTTTTTTACATTTATCATCTATATTCTACTTTTACGGAACAATCACAAACACCATTGCTATCGAAAACCTAAAAGTAAAATTTTAATATACTCAAAGTATTAAAGTGGTAATCCAATTAAATTTAAATTCTAAACATATATGATCAATACACGAAATTTATAAATACTCGGTTCGATGGTCAAATTTTCATAAAAGAATCAAAATTTATTTTAAATTAAAAATTCACCTAACCTAAAACTGACTATTATAAACAAAACTAATTAAGGAGTGCGGTCCGGGAGGGAAGCAAAGTCCAAGATTCAGAACTTCACGCGGTGCTCCCTGGGTGATGCTTAATGAATCAGAAAACAAAACTGAGAAAACAAGTCCGAATGTATCTCTAGAATTAATTGATTATGGCCCACAACCATACCATACACTTTCATATTAAATATCGCAAACGGAGCCGTATTCTAAAATCGGTGAGAAATTCCCCGAGGGTTTCGTTAATAAGGTGGTTATAAAAATTAATCTGCAAGAGTACACACAAGCTACTCGTACATTTTTCGTCTACCTATTAACAACTACGGTAATATAAAAACGTTTAACCACATTGACATATAATTTAACTTTATATTTTTTATTAAAATATATTTAAATACCTTTAGATGATTTATATATTTTGATCATGATTTTTAAATTTAAAGCCCCTATAATATGATTTTTTTGATTAAATAAAAAAAATTCAACCCTGCTACATTTTCTTCCGTGTATCACTACCCTTTTGATTGAATTGTGTAAATACCTTTTAAAAAAGATTTTTATGTAGCTACACTTTTGACAATTGATTAAAACTTCACAGCGGTGATATCTTGCCCAAAAATTTACTAGAAAAAACCAAGGCTGCAACATTTTGAAATGCAATAATTGTAGAGGCTGATGGCTTCGATAACTCTCACGGGCTCCGGGGTGCTTTAGGTTTAAACTTCGGGGGACGTCGGAGCTGGAATCAGCAAACATGTCGCACTGCGTGCCGCACGTAAGAGCGGATTATATAGAATCTATTAATGACACCTATACTAAAAAGAAAAATTTTTGCATCATTTTGCTATGCAAGATTTTGTAATTGCAAGCTTTTGTACTTGCATCATTTTAGAAATCCATTTCCGTCGCACTTATAGAATTTCAACAAAATCAGTTTAGAAATGGCTAAATTCCATCTCTATTGAATGCTTTATCGAAAAATCATTTTAGAATCCCATTTCCATCGCACGTCTCGAATTTCAACAAAATCTGTTAAGAAATGGCCAAATTCCATCTCTATTAGCTATTTTCTAGAACTTTATCGCACTCGTTTTTTGAATTTTGACAAAAAGTCATTTAAGACTCCCATTTTCTCACATGTCAAATTTTAAAAATTCAAACCGGGATTTCCTAAAAATCGGGATTTTCTTATGCAAAACCGGGATTTTGAAAACTGGGATTTTGAAAACCAGGATTTTAAAAGCCTCTATTTTGAAAACCAGGATTTTGAAACAAGGAGTTTGAAAACCGGGATTTATAAAAAACCGGAATTTTGAAAAACCGGGATTTCGTTACACACCCACATGACCATATAAGCTTATTTATGAGCGGATGTGTTGTTCAAATGATATCTAAATTTCTAGTCCTATGGGTGGTGTTTTTTATATATACATACTGTTAAACATCTCCGAATGGTTCGCTAAGGAATTCCTCCACAACAAGCTACAATGCATACTTTTAACCATTTTGCATCACTGCCTGGGTTATTTTCGACTAACTTTTCAGTTTCTAATTTTATTTTTGGTCTCTAATTTTATATGGCAAAAATTCCGATCATTAATTTCTACAAACTTTGTATTATAATTAAAAATTAAAGCAAATATCCAAAAAATAAAATAAAAAATAATTTTTATTTAAAATATACATACAAAAAAAAACAAGACAGCTTCGTGTTGACACGAAAGTCAAATTCTATAACTATAATTTTCTTTGAAACCGAATTTGCTCTCAGATTGTGGAAAAGCTTAAGTATGAACAGGCATCTCAATCAATCAATCCGTCCGGCCCCACAGGACCAAAATTTCATATAAATCGAGGTTACGAAGGAGTGGACAATTGAGGTACAAAACATAATACTTCACTAAGGCATTGTGCTTATACTATGTATGTATAAGTTCAAAGCATGTTCAATATTTTTGTGGTTTGGTCGCTGCAGCAATCTGATAAAACGACCGAATATTCTCATTTCAAAAATTCAATGTTTCATTTAGTCGAAACCAAACTATACCAACGTAATATAAATCAAAATATCTCATATATTGTAAATTATAAAACAGAAACAAGAATTGAGTTGTTTTGAATTTAGAAAAGGCATGTTGATACATTAAAACGTTAGTAATTAAATGTAATTGAATGAAGGTTGGTGTTGTATATCACGCGGGTGCCTATGGAACTAAACAAAGAATTAAATCGTAAGCCACCTACACAAACTTTATACCGTGGTAATGAACGGCCTATTTGGTGAGGATGTGCAAAATATAGGATTAAGATTTCCAGCCAATAGCTATGGCTATCTGGGGCCGTATTCTTGGAATCGGTGGAAAATTCCCGGTTCGGAATACAATTTGCTTTGAAATTCTCTATATCATTCGAATTTTTTGCCGGCTACTTTAATCATTTTTTTAAATTTCTTTTCTTTTTTTAAATTAAGAAACGTAATTTCTGCCAGTACTAAGGGAAAAATTCCGACTGGGTAAATCGATTCGGAATTATTGTTTTAGTAGAGAGATAAATAAGGGGAAATAAGGAAACTTGAAAACAAATTTTAAAAAAATTATTAGAGTAGTCGGCGAAAAATTCGAATAATATAGAGAATTTCAAAGCAAATTGTACTCCAAACGGGGAAATTTTCACCGATTTTAAGAATACGGCACCTGATCGATTTAATCTGCAAAACAATTGACAATCCAATCATGAAAAAATATCAAGAACGTTTCCCGTACTATCAAACCAAGGGTATGAGCTAAATCGGAACCCGGTCGTAATGGTGATGAGAAATTTACCATGGTAGAGATACTTGCCAAGCCTATGCAACAAGGGCGTGAAGATGCTGATATCTAAAGGATTGCACCGCTGTTGCCATAAATTATCGCATTTTCACAGCTCAGTATTATGTTTTATGAAATGGATGGATTTACCGGAACAATCCCGAAGTTATCAACAATATTAGGTGTTGTATACAATCGTTATTTAGGTGGACAGAAAATGCAGGTCCGACTTCAAGACTTTTGGCCCAAGAATTTTATTCAATTAAAAAACTAAAACCGATGTTACAACAAATACTCGTTCCATGGCCAAACTATTTAAAGAGGTGGGTTGTATTAAGGGAGGGGGGGCAAGTAATATATACCGGTATTGCGCGGCATTTGTATGAAACATCTTAAAAATTTGGCTAAAACATTAGAAAACTAAATTTAAACATTTTACAAATCAATTTTTCGTTTTTCATTACATAATTTATTTCATTTCACAGGAGTATTCAAAAATTATAGATATTAGTATATATTAATTATAGATATTAATTATTTTGGTTTTCTAAAAAATAATAATTTAAAAATATTAATGCATTTAACATTTCAAAACTCGTTCTTTTCAAAAGTTACCAGCAACAGAAAACGTCCTTTCGCTGAATGTCAACGTGGGCTGAATTGTTTTTAGAGCGGCATCAATCTTATTTAAGATCGTTGTTCGAACTCCACATGCTTCAAATAGCTTAAACTCCTTTTGAATTTCTGAAAATGGATCAGAACTTATATTCTTTGGTTGGAACGAAACCATCTTTGTTATGGATTGTTGCAACTGTGTCGTCAGATTATTATTAGCTTCTTCAGCATCAGCAACTTCTTCATCCGATGATTCGACATCGACACTTTCCGATACTTCGGCAAAATTCTGTTTAATTATATATTTGCCATATTGAATTATTGCTGATTTTGATGAATATTTGAAGCCATCATCATTTTGTGATATATTTCAGTTTGGGTTTTGCAAATATCTCAATGACGACACTAAACCTTTGTTGCGTCGCTCATCATATCACTTTCTGAGTGGATTCAGCATCATTTCACTTAAATTAGACGTTTGCTCAGAAAGATTTTTGAACAAAAACTTGTGAACACCTTCACTGGTTAAAATTGTTGAGTTATTCTTACTTAGCTCTTTAACAGGCAATTCAATGGGTTTTAACACTTTCAAAATATCTTCTAAAACTTTAATATCGACTTCCTCATAAAAATTATTTGATCCAACGTCAGAGAGTGTTTTTTGAAGTCAGGGTTTCAATTTCACCAACTTTTCAACCATGGGAACCAACGAGTTCCACCGAGTTTTGACGTCAAACTTTAGCATTCATTTTTTATTTTCTTGTTCGAAAACATGGTTTTGCAATATTGGGTTACGAAAGGTTGAAAATTTGAAAAACTTAATCAGCTTATGTGAATTATTATTCAATTCAGTGAGCAGTTGTCTCTATGATATCGTTAAAAATGTGACTGTAATTCGAAACCATAAGATTACCATCAGAATCGTTGGCTTCGTCGCTTTCCTCAGCATCTTCTTCATCTGATTCGTCGCCCGAATATGTTTGGCTGTCGCAGTTACGAGATTTTTTGTAGAGAACATCGGTTACGGCCAGAAGAATACCGTGATATTGTAGCACAGTTGACTCTCTACAGGAATTATCCGTCCATATTTTTGCATTACTGCAGCACCATCGTGAGTAGACGCGATTATGTACGTTAACTCTAACCCAACATCTGCCAATTTTTGTTTGACTAATTCTTCGGTTGTGAAAGCATCACACAAATCGTCTATTTTAACCAGACCCAATCTATACGCAACTTTATTGTGAAGAGTTACATTTATATACCTGTTAATGTTGATGTCGGACCATTCTGTTATACTGAAATTTTCACCACATTTTTTCAAAACAGAAATTTTGCCAAACAACTCTTGTTTTTTGATCTCTTTTTGACTGTGGTTTGACTTTTCGGCATTAGGAAACCACGCTATTGAATAAACTCGCGGATTTTGTAATCCTTCTTAAAGACATACCGTCCATAGCGGCACATTTCGCTATCAATTTTTCCAAAGTTTCGCGTTTTAAGAATCCGTCTGATTTCATTTGCTTTTTCGGAATTCTGCAGTGGTTGTTTCATCTTCTTTCGTATTTTTGATAATTATATTATGGATGGTTCTCATGTGGGTGATCAGACCAGATGTGCCTGAACCTCCGCCCTTGATGAGAGAATTGCACACGGTACATTTCGCTTCAGTAACCGAATCGTATGATTTTGCGAAATACTTCCAGACGCAGCAGAGCTTTGTTTTGGCATGTTGCTTTTTGGTATACCAAGTATACTTGATTGTTACGGGTTTTATTTAAATAAAATAAAATTAAATAAAAATTAAATAAATCACAAATAAAATTGCATTACTTACCAATTACATATCATATGCATATATATAATATTTGCAGCGATATTGTTAACGGAAATCAATTTTTTTTAGTATTGATAATATTAAGTATGTACTAAAGAAATAGTTATAGTATGACTGCACTTATC